>JAPPVO010000013.1:119266700-119324905 GCA_030407325.1 Camellia japonica | reverse complement strand
GCCGAGCCAGTAGGTTAGTAGGCCATGGGCGCCTTAGCCCATGAAATGGCTAGAGCTTGCGATAGTCCATGGACATTCTCAGGGCTGAGAATCAGATCCAGGCCCAAGTAGCTGAAGTAGGGCCATCTTTTCTAAAGAGAGAGTTCTTCTAATCGAATCCAGATGAGTTTGTGGGTGACCCAAAAGAGCCACTGAAAGCGAATGAGTGGTTGGAGCAGATGGTGAAGACATTTGAGATGCTTGGCATCAAAGATGGAGGTTTGAGAGTGACTTTGGCGTCTTTCCAGTTAAAGGGAGATGTGGGTCAGTGGTGGAAATATGTGTGGGCACACATTGGAGGAACTTGGGAGGCCTTCGTCAACGCTTTCCAGGAGAAGTTTTTGCCTCTCACAGTTAGGGAGAAGTTAAGGGATCAGTTTTCTCACCTTAAGCAGTTGAACACGCCTGAGGCCGAGTTTGAGGCCACCTTCACTAGCCTCTCTAGGTTTGCACCTGAGTTGGTGGGGACTGAAGAGCGTCGTTGTTTGGAGTTCGAGAAGTGGTTGAGGATTGGACTCATGTTTCGAGTGGCCGGGTCCATGATTAGAGATTATGGGCGCCTTGTGGAGGCAACGGCCCATCTTGAGACCATTATGAAGGATGAGAAGGAAAGGATGAGGTGCTTCAGGAGGAGTCAGGATAGTCAGGGGGACGGTAAGAGGTAGAGGGGTTCTAACTCTCAGTAGTCCTAAGGAGTGTAGTCAAGGTCTACCTTTCTGATACCAAGTTCGGGTTTTGGGACAGGTGGTCAAAAAGATGTGACTTGTTTTAATTGTGGCAAGTTGGGTCACAAGTCTCTAGCTTGCTTGCAGAGAGGAGGAGGGCAGCGAGCAGCTTCGTCTTCGGCTCGTTCTCAAGGCCAAAGTCAGGGTAGAGGACAGCCGCTCACTTGCTATCAGTGTGGTCAGGCGGGGCACCTGAAGAGGTCTTGCCCATAATTAGGTGACACGTCTGGTGCGTCTGGTTCGAGACAAGCACAGAGTCACCAGCCAGCACAGTCTGCACAGGCCTCGAAGGCCAATCAGGGAGCCTCTTCGGCTCAGTCAGTAGATTAGACGTATGCTCCAAGGGGTAAGCAGGTTGAGCAGAGACCTACAGGGCGTGTATATGCAGTTAAGGTGCCAGATCTTGTACCTACTCCTTCTGTAGTGCGACGTTCCTTCTTGTTTTGCAATTTTGTTGCTAATGTGTTGATTGATATGAGTGCATCCCATTCATTTATCTCATCTGCATTTGCATCGATTTTGGGGTTGGAGTTGGCATAGTTAGCATCTCCTATTTGTGTAGAGTCCCCTATTGGTGGTGAGGTTACCTTGAAACAAGGGTGTCGAGGTTGTGACATAGAGGTCGCCAGTCATCGACTTCTATTTGCTTTCGTTTTGCTTGACGTGTCTAGCTTTGACGTTATTTTGGGTATGGACTGGTTATCATCATACTGGGCTGTTATAGATTGCTACCGGCAGAGGGTTACTATATGTACCTTAAGCAGGGATTGCTTTTATTTCTTGGGGGACTGGGTGGATAGGGTCTTATCACCGGCACATGATCCGCATGGGCGGAGTGAACTCAGTTGTCTCCTTGCTAGCTTCTTGAGTGGTGAGTGTGAGGAAGTCCGAGTTGAGTTGCCAAGGGTAGTTTGTGAATATCCAAATGTCTTTCCTGAGGATCTTGTTAGTTTACCACCTCACCGAGAGATCGAGTTCTCTATTGATTTAATGCCTGGCAAGGCACCGATTTCTATGGCACCGTATTGATTTGCACCTATTGAGTTAAGTGAGTTGAAGTTTCAACTCCAGGAATTGTTAGATAAAGGTTTTATTCGCCCTAGTACATCACCTTGGGAAGCACCGGCCCTCTTTGCTAAAAAGAAAGATGGAGCATTGCGACTTTGTATTGATTATTGGAAGTTGAATAGGGTAACCGTTAAGAACAAGTATCTAATGCCCCGTATAGATGATCTATTTGATTAGTTGAAGGGATCTTGTTGTTAATCTAAGATAGACCTGAGATCGGGTTACCATCAGCTGAGGGTAAGAGAGGAGGACATTCCGAAGACGACATTCCATACGCGGTATAGCCATTATGAGTTCCTAGTGATGCCTTTTGGGCTGACCAATGCTGCAGCAGTGTTTATGGATTTGATGAACCGGATCTTTCGTGGGTTCCTAGATCGATTTGTGGTCGTCTTCGTGGACGACATCTTGATTTATTCACCCTCTGAAGAGGAACATGAGGAGCATTTGCGAGTAGTGCTTGAGTTGCTTAGAGCCCATAAGCTGTATGCTAAGTTTGGGAAGTGTGAGTTCTGGCTGAAAGAAGTTAAATTCTTAGGCCATGTAGTATATGGGGAAGGGGTGGCCGTAGATTCATCCAAAATAGAGGCAGTGCAAGATTGGGCACAACCTAAGAATGCTTTCGAGATCCGTAGTTTCTTGGGGTTGGCCGAGTATTACCGTCGGTTCGTGAAGGATTTCTCCAAACTAGCTTCACCTTTAACTAGACTGACGAGGAAAAGAGTCAAGTTTGGATAAAATGAGACTTGTGAGAAGTCATTCCAAGAGCTTAAGGTTAGACTTACCACCGCTCCAGTTTTGATTATTCTGGAGAGGGGTTTGGGTTATTCAGTATATTATAATGCCTCACAAGAAGGATTGGGTTACATATTGATGCAAGAAGGGAAGGTAGTAGCCTATGGCTCACAACAATTGAAAACACATAAGAGAAATTACCCTACCCATGACCTAGAACTAGCAGCGGTGATTTTTGCCTTAAAGATTTGGAGGCACTATCTGTATAGTGAGAAATTTGAGGTATTTTTTTATCACAAGAGTCTAAAGTACTTGTTTACCCATAAAGATTTGAATTTGAGGCAGAGAATATGGATAGAGTTCATAAAGGACTATGACTTTGAGTTGCATTACCATCCCGGGAAGGCCAATGTAGTGGCCGATGCTTTGAGTAGGAAGTCTATTAGCAGTGTGGCATGTATCGCCATTCGGAAATGGAAGATGTTGGGTACTCTTGGTGAGTTTGACTTGAATCTTGGAAAGTCCGTTGAATCTGCTACTTTGTTTACAGTAGTTGCCCAACCTACACTTGTGAACCGAGTGTTAGAGGCGCAGAGGGGTGACCTTGAGGTAGAATCCCTTTGAGAGAAGATTTCCAGTGGGAAGGTAGAAAAAGGCTTGACTGTGTATCCTGACCAGAGTGTGAGGTACCGTGACCGTTTGTTTGTGTGAAAGTCTTGCCAAGAGGAAGTGCTCTGAGAGTTTCATCATTCACGCCTTGCGGTGCACTCGGGAGGCACAAAGATGTATCACGACCTTAGCCGCCAGTTTTTGTGGAGGGGTACGAAAAAGGATGTGGCTGTATTCATATCGAAGTGCCTTACTTGTCAACAAGTGAAGGCCAAGCATCAGAGGCCAACGGATTTGTTGCAACCTTTGCCTATAACTGAGTGGAAGTGGGAGCATATCACGATGGATTTTGTTGTGGCTCTTCCGAGAACTCAACGAGATAGTGATGCCATTTGGGTAGTAGTTGACCGGTTGACCAAGTCGGCGCACTTTATAGCTATGCGTGTAAGCGATTCAGTAGACCACCTTGCCGACCTTTACATTAGGGACATAGTGAGGTTGTACAGAGTCCCTGTGACAATAGTTTTAGATAGAGATCTACGCTTTACAACTCGGTTGTGGCAGAGCTTGCAAAGTGCCTTGGGCACTAGGTTGACCTTTAATACTACGTATCATCCTCAAACTGACGGACAGTCCAAGCGTACTATCTAGATCCTTGAGGATATGCTTCGGGGTTGTGTCCTTGACTTCAAGGGTTCGTGGGAGAGGCACTTTCCCTTAGTGGAGTTTGCCTATAATAACAGCTTCCAATTGAGTATGGGCATGGCACTATTTGAGGCCTTGTATGGCCGACCGTGTAGATCTTGGGTGTGTTGGGCTGAAGTGGGTGATACACCTTTGTTGGGCCCATAGTTAGTTTAGGAAACGACAGAGAATGTGGCACTTATTCGTAAGAGGTTAGTTACGGCTCAGAGTCGCTAGAAGAGTTATGTCGACCATAGGAGGAGACCCTTGTCTTTTGAGGTGGGAGACCATGTGTTCTTGAAAATATCACCTAGGCGGGGTTTGATGAGAGTTGGGAAGAGTGGAAAGTTGTCCCCTCAGTTTATTAAGCCTTTTGAGATCCTTGAGCGGGTTGGAGAGGTTGCTTATCAATTGGCATTGTCGCCACAACTTTCAGGAGTACATGACGTGTTTCACATTAGTATGCTTTGACAATATGAGTCGGACCTATCTCACGTGTTGGATTGGACCGACCTAGAGGTAGATGAGGATGCCTCGTATGAGGAGAGACCGGTGAGAGTCTTGGATAGGCAGGACCAAGTCTTGCCAGGCATGACAATTCCCTTAGTAAAAGTATTGTGGAAAAATCACGGGGTCGAGGAAGCGACATGGGAGCGTGAATTGGAAATCCGAGAGAAATATCCAGACTTGTTTGTTGATATCTAAACGTGTATTGAGATTTTGATTATGATGATGAAAAGTATAAGCATTGTATATGTAATAGATTATGAGAGCATTGTATATGTTATGGGCATATTGGAAATTTGAATTCAATATAAACATTTTATATGTTTTAGGAAAATGGAATATTGTGGATATTGTATCACTTTTGGACACATTGTATTATTGTGAAAGTTTTGAAAACTCGGATTTTGATTAACATTGTAGATGTTTTGGGAAATTGTAAATTCCATGTTAATGTGGGACTTGTGTACTGAGTTGATGAGAATGAATGACCGGAGAATGGGTCATGGTATTAAATTTGGGGGAATGACATTGTTGTGGATAGTCTAATGTTGGTTTTGAACTTGATTTGTAATTTCGGGAACGAAATTCCTTAAGGGGGGGAGGTTATAGCGATTTCGATTTTGACCCGTTATCTATTGTATTCTAGACTCGGGTTGGTATGGGTTAGAATGGTTGTTCATATCTTGTTTCCCTTGTTTCTCTATATTTTGGTTATCGGGTTGTAGTTGTGTGTTTGTAACAGGTTGGTTGCTTGTTTTTCCAAACCTTTGTTGCCCAGATTTTGGCCCCTCCGCTCGAGCGGGCTTCACAAATTTTGTTCCTCCGCTCGAGTGGCCATTCTTGCGTTCGAGCCGGATTCGTCAACCTTCAATATTTTTGTAGTTTTGTAATTACTGAGAGGGTGCATTGGACGCTCGAACGTCCACTCTCACGCTTGAGCGGGGTCCTTCGCCTACAAAACTTCTGGAAATGTGTATTCTACGCTCGAGCTTCGCTTCTTACGCTCGAGCGGACTTTTGTGTCTGACACTCGAGCGTCATTTTCCACGTTGGAGCGGACTGCGTGTATAACAGTTCGTGAAGATGACATTTTGAATCACTTTTTCTTCTCTCCCTTTCTCTCTCTAAAACTTCCCAAGAACATAGATCTACACATTCTCTCTCTAAAACTCACTTTCTCTCTAAGATTTCATCTAGATCCGTTGGGATTTCCACCATAGTGCCTTTGAGAAAAAGGTAGAGTGCATCAAGATCTTTTTTTTTATCCGATTAAAAGTGGGTTCCGTCATTCTTGGAGTCTCACTCTTGCTTGGCTCATCTTCTTCTTTTGAGGTAAGGATTTTTCTACACTCTCATATAGTTTTTAGCTTAGTTATTTGTTATTGTGTAACAATGGTGGGACTTGGGAATAGTTTGATCAAACCTAGGGTTTAGGAGTGAAGTGAAAAAGAGGGGTTTTTGGTGAATATGGAATAAATGAGTTTGGAGGCTGAAAACATGTTCATGGTGTGTCAAAATGGTGAATTTTGGTACTTGGGTTGGTATTTAGGAAAAAGGGGGTTTTAGCCCTAATTGAACCAATTTGTTATTTTGTATAAATAATTGAAATTGATATTGAAAATGTGAAATTGGATGATCATTGATATAAATAGTGGAATGGAACATGTATTATTTCACACCTTTGGAAGTTTTGAATAAACTATCTGTTTGAGAATGAATATCTGTTTAGAGATAACTGTATTGGGCTATCGGTGGAGGATAGCTTTGATTGTTGTAGAAATTGCATGTTGATTAGGCGAATTGAAACTAATCTTTTGATGGTTGTCATTGAATATTTCCATGTCTATATACATTTTACATGTATGGTTATTTGGGAGTGGAAAGGGGATGTACTCCATTGTTTGATTTTGTGTTTATATACATTGCATATGTATGAATGATTGTGTGGGAGGAGAAAGGGGATGGATTCCATTATAATTAAGTTGGTCGGAGTGTCCTGGGTGAAAATCTTGAAATTATACATGGGTGCCGAGCCCGCAGACGAAATATCCGTAAAATGGCAATTGTAGTGTTTGTATAGCCTACGTTTGCATGGGTCCCGTTTGACGACTACCCGCGGACGAAATATCCGTGAAATGGAAGTTTGAAGTGTTTATGTGTATGTGTTGTATGATTTGAAAACCATTGAGTTGTAACCTCAGTTTGGTTGTTGAGAAATAATGAAATTGACTCATGAATTGAAAAAGATAAGTGAACGACATACGAATTGAAAGAAAATGGATTAAGACTTGATTTTGATATCTTATGAATATATATACATTCGTGAAAGTTTTACCCCAAGCATTGTACATGCACTTTGTACTTATATCTCTGCTAAATCTCATATATTGTGTTAGATAATTCCTACTGGGCTGTGGCTCACCCCTTTTGGAAAAACATTTTCAGGAAATGATGAGATGCCTCCACCAAGGCAATAGCGTGGGAGAGGTTTTCGGGAGCAAGAACTTCTGATTTTGATTGTCTATTTTTGTAAAGCCAAGGGCTTAAGATGTAATGAGCGAAACTCACTTTTGTTGTAACTAAGTCAAGGCTTGGGAAGATGTAAGCCAATAGGGCATTTATTTATGTTGAACTCTTTTGTGTCCTTAACTTCATGAAATGAAAGGGCTATTTACTTTGATTTATGCGATTATTGATATATGTTTTTGGTTGTATCTATTGTGTATTTTGGGGGGCGTTACAATTAGTCAATAGTACTATTTTTAAATATTTTTAAAATTACAAAAATTAGCAATTGTGATTTTATGTTCTTTTTAATCTATAATATTTTTTAAATATATATATATATATATATATATAATTGCTTTGTCATGAGATGAGATTTGTGTTTTTTTTTTTTTTAATGTATAATGTTTTTTTAATGTATAGTTACTTTGTTATGAGATGTGATTTAAGAAAGAGAGAAATATTGCAGGGAGAGATTTTAGGAACTTGTAATTCAAAATTTTAAATGGTTGTTTTTGTTTTTTAGTCTATAATTGCTTTGCTAGCCAATAGAATTATTTTTAAAATAAAAAAAATTAGCAATTATGGAATGAAACTTTGGAACTCTCACAAGCCTTCTCACTAGAAAGTTTCTTTTCCTTATATAATATGTAGATTAGTCCTTCAATGAATTTGCAAGATGACACCATGCTGCTTTTATATTGTAATTTGTCTTATTTATCATTTTTTTTTAAGTTGTGAGATTATAATAGTGTATGTTAATACTTATGTATAAATATTTATAAATTTAGTTAGAATTAACTAATTCTTACTACTTAAAATTTTATTAATTTTTAATTTACATTTTAAGAGCCACTTAATTTTTAAGTGATACAATTTCTGATTATTAAATGGACTTAATTGATTTTTGCTTAATATACTCCGTTTAGATGGAGGGGTTTTGTGAGAAAAGAAAAGAAACGATGAAAATAGGAAATCCCTTCAATTGTTTGGATGGTTAAGTAGATGAAATATGGTGAGAAATGATAAAAGATGATGAGAAAATGATTCTTACCAAACCTATGTTTTGTTTCTCACTAAAAGTGGTGAGATTTGGTGAGAAAGAAATTGCGTTTAATGAAAGTTTTTTAAAATACCAAAATTACTCTTATGGAAAAATATAGTTTCTTAATATGGAATGTTATTTTGGTAAAATGAAATATAACAATTTATTTTCTTTTCTCTTATTTACTCTATCCAAACAAAATAGTTGAAAAACCACATTCTCTTCTCTTTTATTCATCCAAACATAATGGTGATAAATCATAATAATTTATTTCATTTCTCACCTTGGTGAGAAACCACAATCATTTCTTTTCTCACATTCCCTCACAATCCAAACGGAGTGTAAGTTTTTAGTGTAGTTTGATAGAATTGAAAATTAAAAATTAATTAATGCTAATTTTTTTAAGCTAAAAAGTTATTTAATAAAAATATAAGTACTGAAATAAAACAAATTGTTTGATATACATAATATTAAATTTAAATTTTATTATTTTAAAATTATATGTTTTAATTTTATATTGTGATAGTGAGTTGGTTTTAGTGGTGGTGGAGACAACAATGGTGCCTATAGCATCAATGACAATAGTGATGCAGATAAAGAGATAGTGGTTATGGTGATGTTGATGATGATGATGATGATGAAGGGTTAATGTAGTGGGGATGAAAATTGTGATAACCCTGGTCTGTATTATGCTAATTAATCTTTATTATGATTGTGATTATGTGTTTGATATGATTTTGAGTGCCATTTATATGAATATATGTGGTTTTGAATTTCTATCTGTTCATCGTAGGAAAATCTGTTTGATTTTCTGCTTTAGAAATTAAATTGAAGGCCCTATCGGCCACAAAACCCGAAATTGATTACGCCATTGTGATTAGCGTAATTTTTAGAGCCTACGATGAAATTTAATTGAAAATTGATTCGGATCAAATTAAATAGATTAAATTGATGAGTTAGTGCTCAATTAATTAGTATTAAAACAATGTGATTAGAGGAGCTTATATAAAGGGCCAATTTACACTCTCATTTGGTTGTTTGGAGCTCAACATCTGAAATTATACTCAAGAGAGAGAGAGGGGCCGGATTTAGAGAGAGAGGGAGCTCAAGATAGAGATTTGACTAAGGAACTTGGTGATCTTGAAGCTACACTCAATAACTAACCATAATTTGGAAGATTTGGGCCTCTAGGTGAGTAAATTCATGGATTTTAGTTTGTGACTTTGTGAATTCAAAGTTGAATGATGATCAAGAACATGAATTGAATTAATTATGATGAAATTGAGTTGGTTTTGATGAATTAAAAGTCAATGTACTCATGCATGCGAGAAATTGCTATGAAATTGCATGTTTGAGCATAAAATGTATAATCCATGTGAGATTTTAGTTGAAGTTCATACATTTGACCATCTCTTCATCATCTAAGTTGAGAATAGAAGTTGTGTTCCACATGCAAGTGCAATTCATAGAAGCATGGGTGTTGAATGTATAAATTTGTTGTGTTGGAAATAAATTTGGTATGATTTGGGGCATGCATGTATTTGATCCATGGGATTTGAGCTTCATAATGTTGTAATTTGGTGTTTGTATCATGTTAATATATATGTATGAGAAATATGGGCTGTAAAATGCAAGAAATATCAACTTGAATGCATGATTGAAGCTCAAAGGGAATTCTGGAAAACCCAGAATTCATGAAGTCCGCTCGAGCGGGGGAACGGCCGCTCGAGCGTGAAATATGAGCTCCCAGAACTTTTGCAAGCATAGATGTCCGCTCGAGCGGGTAAGTTCACACTCGAGCGGGGAGCTATGTAGAGTGACTTTCAGCTCGAGTGTCCGAATTAACGCTTGAGCGTAAAAATGAGGCAACCAGTACTTTTGCAGACCTAATGGGTCCGCTCGAGCGGGAAAGTCCACACTCGAGCGGGGACCCCTGTTTCAGAAATTTTGTAAAGATGTTCTATGTTTCATTTTCCATTCTCTTTCATTTCTAAGCACTCTTAGGCATGCATTGAGCATTATGAATGAATTAAAAGGACAAGAAAGAAGCCTAAGAAGGATGTATGAATTAAGAACGGATTGAATCGTTTGCGACCCATATGTGTTATGTAATGTGTAGGGTCGAGCTCAATGATGAATCCACCAGCAGAACACTGTGAGTAATATCTTAATAAAGATATTTCGAAGTATGTTATTTGTCCAATTGCTTATTTCCCTATAAGTCTTATAAGTCTGTTAAATTGAATCATGGACAAATGTTTGTTATGCCATATGGTTGGGCCAAAGGCCGTTGGAGACAATTGATTGGGCCAAAGGCCGTTGGGTACAATTGATTGGGCCGAAGGCCGTCTGACATAAATGAAAGAATGAATGGGCCGAAGGCCATCTGACATACATGAAGGAATGATCGGGCCGAAGGCCGTCTGATACGAATGAATGGGCCAAAGGCCATCGGACATGAATGAATGGGCCAAAGGCCGTCGGACAAGAATGAATGAGCCAAAGGCCGTCGGACATGAATGAATGGGCCAAAGGCCGTCGGACATGAATGAATGGGCCAAAGGCCGTCTGACATGAATGAATGGGCCAAAGGCCGTATGACATGAATGAATAGGCCAAAGGTCGTATGACATGAACGAATTGGGCCCGAGGCCGTTTGATGTGTTTGGAGCCGCAGTCACTTGACCTATATGTATAGGTATACGTACTAGATAGAAATATGAATTGGGCCCAAGGTCGTCTGATGTATGTTGTTCTAAATACCGTTCGTGTACCTTCTTTATTTGATGTTATTCACTGGGTTTTCGCTCATGCTCATTCATGTGTCTGTAGGTGAGCCAAGGGAGGTCCAAACCCAGCCTCAGTGAAGTTTGTGTGAAACAGTCAAGGTTTTGAAGAGTCAGCCCATACGTTTTATGCACGAGACCTGTTCTCGCCCTTTTGCTGCTTGTTATATTTTTGTCATGTTGGCGAGAATTTTGGGTTATGGTTTTATATAGTTTTGATTGGTTGACCATGACTTGAATGACTCTATTGTGTAAAGATTATATGTTAACTTTCCTTGATGTGAGTTATTAATGTATGTTTGTGAAATGTTATGACGTGCCATGTAAGCACAGCTCTATGGACAAAAGTTTGAAATTGCTTCCGTTTGGCCCCCCCTTAACTCTGTTAAAATTTATCTGATTTGGTTTGAGGCCGTAGGTAATCTCGCAATTACTGGCTAGTTATGTCCTTAACCCAGGGGGGGCGGGTTCGGGTCATGACAACAATAGTAGTGGAGATAAAGAGATAGTGGTTGTGGTGATGTTGATGATGATGATGATGATGATGATGATGATGGTGAAGGAGTAATGTAGTGGTGATGAAAATTGGGTGGCTGCAGTGGTATAATAATGGTGGTTATTGTGGAGGTAGAATGATGGTGGTAGTTATAACAATGTGTTAGGGAAATTAAACAATAATTATTTTAAATTAATTTTATAGAATAAAATTGAAAGCAAACAGATTCTGAAAAATAGCTTTTTACAATTCAATAAAACTATATATACATATATATAACAAAATAAGAAGAAGAAAGGGTTTAGAAAATAGCCTATGTGATTGTGAGAGACACGTCAAAGACATTGTCCTAAAGCCGTTATGTGCTCCCTTCGTGCAGGTTTTAACGATCACAAATGACTCTAGGACACAACCCAAAACTTTACAGGATCTAACACAATGCACAGTTGCACTAGAAGAATTTGCCAAGAATGTATCAATTGCCCAGAATATGGAATATAAAAATATAGTAAAGAGAAGAGAGAGAGAGAGAGAGAGAGAGAGAGATAAAACAGAGAACGTTGTATATTTTTCCCAATGTTAGAGTCCTATACAAAAAGGCTCTATGGTGTCTGTTAGGAACAGACACACCTATTGCTTTTCAAACCAAACACATATTTAAAATTCAAATAAATAAGACTATTAAAAGAAATAAATAAATAATAAAATAATAGTAATAAAATAAATTAAAGTTTTGAAGCTTTTAAGAAATCTCCAACAATCCTCCACAAGATTCAAAACTTTGTAAATCCGTCAAATAAATACAAAATAATAATAATAATAATAATTAATAATAATAATAATAAGAAAAAAAGATTAAAACACAAATGCAATTATAAAGCACAAATAATTAAAAGATTAAATATGTTACAGACTTAACGACTTTAGTTTGTTGTGGGAATTAAAAATTAATTACTCTAAATCAATCTTACAGAATAATGATATTGAATAAAATAGAGTCTGAAAATAAGTTTTATACAGTTTCAAAAATTATATAAATATATACATATATCAAAATATTGAAGAAGAAGATGAAGAAAATAGCCCGTGTAATTCAGAGAGGCACATCAAAGACGCTGTCCTAAAGTCGTTATGCGCTCCCTCCGTGCAGGTTCTAACGATCACAAACGACTCCAAGATACAACCCAAGAATTCACAGAAATCTGACACAATGCACAGTTGCACCAGATGGATTTGCCAAGTCTGTATCAATTGCCCAGAAATATAGAGAATACAACAAAGAAGAGAAAGAGAAAGAAATCAGAATACGTTGTTTTTTTCCTGAGTAAGAGTCCTCTTTTAAATAGTCTCCTTGATGTCTGTTGGGAACAGACACACCCATTCATTTTGAAAACAAATACAAGTTTAAAAATTCAAACAAATAAAACTATTAAAAGAAATAAATAAATAATAATAATAATTAATAATAATAATAATAATAATAATAATAATAATAATAATAATAATAATAATAATAATAATAATAATAATAATAATAATAATAAATAAAGTTTTGAAACTTTTAGGAAATCTCCAACACAATGATGGTAATGATTGTGAATGGTAATGGCAGTAAGGTTATAATAGTGTATGTTGATACTAATGTATAAGTATTTATAAATTCAATTAGAATTAAATAATTTTTTTGTCACTGATTTTTTTTTAGGGAAAATTGGTCTAAGATCCCTACCCAACTTTTGATAAGAGGAGAGGTCCACAATAATGTGTTTTGATGGCTAAGGTCCCTCAACCTTATTTTACGTTACAAAATACCTAATTTACCTTTCTTTATAACATAAGTTTGTTTGGATTTTGGCAAACTGAATATTCTTTTGCTGACTTCACGGTGGAGAGTTTGGAAACTGAATTCGCGGTGGAGATTTCTTAGGGATTTTACAAGTGTTGCAGTGGACTTGACGATAGAAATTGCTACGATCGTGTAGGTTTTTTAGTGGAGTTGAATCAGGTATGTTTTCGATGGAGATTCCTCATGAATTTCGATTTTTGTTTTGAATTTTATGTAAGGATTACGATTTCATATTAGTTTTCGAGAGTATTTTTGCATTAGGTTTTTGTTTTCAATTTTGATCAATTTAAAAGAGAGACTAGCTCAGTGAAGTTATTTATGATTTTTGGAGTTGATTTTTCATTCTCTGTTATTGATCAATTTTAGAGAGAGGCCAGCTTGATAGAGTTTATTTTGATTTTTGGAGTTCATTTTCCATTCTCTGTTTTTTGATCAATTTCAAAGAGAGTTGACAGTGGAGTTGATTTTGATGTTTAGAGTTCATTTTTCATGCTCTATTTTTCATCAACATGCTTATCAATGATAAATTTTGTTCTCTATTTTTTCAAACTAGAGAAATTTCTTTAAACCAAAGATAAGTGTAAATTTCTTATCATTTTTTGTTCTCTAAGTTTTGTTCTCTGTTTTTTCTGCACTTTTGTTGGTATAGTACAGAGAAAATTGTAAGTTTGTTATTATAATCCAATGAAAATCACAGAGAAAATTATAAGTTTATATGGACATATTATTAGAAGTTTCTAATGCAGATAGAATCTTAGAAAAAATTTTAAGTTTGTAATTCAGTGAAAATCACAGAGAAAATTGTAAGTTTGTAGTCCAGTGAAAATCATAGAGAAAATTATAATTTGTTATAGACATGTTATTATAAGTTTGTTATTTTTTATTTCTTATTTTTCTCAATTGAATGTTTTGTGAGCATAACAAATCTTCTCTATAAGTTTCTCTACGTTTGTGTGGAATAGTTAGCATTTTTGTCAATTTGATGTTAATGCGTTTTTGTTTTTGTGATCTTGAAAGTGAATATAAGTTCTTAAATTTCTCTGGACTTTTATTTGTAGTTCAGAGAAAATTATAAGTTTCTTATTCACTTTTAGTTTGTAGTGCAGAGAAAATTATAAGTTTGTAGTTCAAAGTGAATATAAGTTTGTGTTTCTCTGAGCAAAAGTTGTTTTTTGTGTTTTTTCTTTCAGTTTAGATAGACAGTGCAGTGTTTTTTGTTATCTTGAAGGTGTATATAAGTTTGTAAATTTCTCTGGATTTTGATATGAGTGCAATATTGCACAATCACACAGAGAAAATTGTATGCTTGTAGTTCAGTGAAAATCACAGAGAAGCTTATAATTTTATAACAGATCTTCTGTGTGATTTTTGTTTATGATTGTGTTTAATAGTTAGCAGTAAATTTCTCTGTGATTTTGTTTTTGTTATCTTGAAGGTGAATATAAGTTTGTAAATGTCTCTAGACTTTTATTTGAGTCTAGAGAAAATTATAAACTTGTTATTATAATCCAGAGAAAATTATAATTATTAGAAATTTCTCTAGACTTTTATGTTGTTCTTGTGAAGTGTTTATATTGAACAAATTATTTTTCTTATTTTTCTTTCAGTTTCGATGGACAGTGCAGTGTTGTTGCTATGCAAATATGGGAATGATACTATTGTCATTAATGTTTCCTGTGAATTGAATTTTGAGAAATTGGTTGGCATTTTGTGTAAAACATGGAGAATTTGAAACCTGAGACAATGTGTATTTCATATTCTGTTGTGGGCCATCTGAATTGTATGATTCGAAATAATATTGATTTTTTGAATATGTTAAGGGTTGTTTGTGCACGTGGTGTTGATATAATTGATGTTTCAGTTATTAGGTGTAGTACTTCTGATCAAGAGGATGAAGTGGGGTCTAATTGGGTAGATGTTGTGCATAGTGAATGTGATAGGCTGGTGGATATTGAAAGGAATTCACTCTCTAAGTTTTGTTCTCACCAAGAAAAGGTGTTATTGTCAACTAGTTGACAAAATAATATTACGAGTGTTGGACAAAAGTTTGAGGATGGTGTGGTTGAGTTCCGTACTGTTTTATGCTAGTATGCTATTGAGGTTGGTTTTCAATTTATGTATATTAAAAATGACAAGCTGAGGGTTACGGCAGAATGTGCATATAAGGAATCAAGGGGATGTATGGGGCGTGTACATGCTTTAGTTGAAAAAACAAATGGGTTCTTTTACAAAAGAACTTTGAACAATGAACATACGTGTGGTGTAGCAGTTCGTACTAGTAAACATGCTAGGATGACTTCCAACTTAGTTTTTGTGTTGATACTTGAAGAGATAAGTGCAAAACCTTTAACTCGTCCAGTGGATGTTGTCAAAGAAATGAAAGACAAGTATGGGGTCTCAATCAGTTATAACTGTGGTTGGTTAGGGGTTAAAAAAAGAAAAATGTAGTACATATGGGGATTCTTGTTTGTCATTCTTTCAATTACGGTGGTATTTTGATGAGGCATTGAAAAACAATCCAGGTAGTCGTTTTGAGTTAAATTTTGAAGATAACAAGCGTTTCAAAAGAGTGTTTGTGGCTTTTCATGCATGCATTGCTGGTTTCAAATATTGTTGGTCATTGTTGTTTCTTGATGGAACATTTTTGAAAGGACGATACAAAGGAGTTATGTTTGCTGCGACGGGAAAAGATGGGAATGAAGGTAATTGTAAATATATCTAATTTTGTCTAAGTATGTGAATTTTCTATACATGTGGGAATTGAGTGAATGTGATTTTTCTCTGACACTTTGAATTTTCTCTGGTTGTGGCCACTGTGTGAATTTTCTTTGGATTTTGGTCAGTGTGTGAATTTTCTCTCGATGTTGTCATTGTGTGAATTTTATCTGTAGTTGGTCACTAAGTGAATTTTCTCTGAATATTGTCATTGTGTGAATTTTCTCTGTAGTTGGTCACTAAGTGAATTTTCTCTGGGTGTTGCCAATGTGTGAATTTTCTCTGGACTTGGTCACTAAGTGAATTTTCTCTGGAGGTTGCCATTGTGTGAATTTTCTCTGGATTTGGCCACTGTGTGAAGTTTCTTTGCATGTTGACAGTGTCAAATTTCTCTGGTTATTTATTGTTCTAATTTTCTCTGCATGTGTATATCTAATATACTTGTTCCTATTTGTTTTGTAGGTTTTTTTCCTATGGCTTTTGTTGTTATTGATGTTGAGAATAAAGACAATTGGTGTTGGTTCCTTGAACATTTATGTGAAGTATTGGGATCGGAGAGGGTGATAAGTTCCATATCAGATCGACATTGTGGTATTGTGGAAGGAATTGCTAGGTTTTTCCCTAATTTCTTTCATGGATTTTGTCTTGAACATCTAAAGAGAAATTTGAGGGGTAGGTTGTCATGTGGAAACACAAATTTGGTTAGGGAGACGATTGTGTCCAAATTTTCAGAATGTGCATATGCGCCAACAAAGGCATCATTCCATGTCAAGTTAAATGAATTAAAAAGTGAAGGAGGAGACATTGTGAGTGTTTTCTTGAGAAGTTTACCATATGAAAATTGAAATGATGCATATTTTGAGGGGAAACATTATAGTGAGATATATTCAAATGTTGCTGAGTCATTCAATTCATGGATACAAGAAGCTCGACACTTGCCAATAACAAATTTGGTAGACATGATACGGTTGCAAATCATAAATATGAGGTCTGATAGAAGGCTGCTCTCTAGTAAATAGAATAACGTTCTCTGTCCTCGTATGGATAGTGTATTAGAGAAGGCTTTCATGGATGGGAGGACATGGAATGTGAGTTTATTATCTGATAATGTCTTTGAAGTGCATTGTTTTCCTTCGGTTATGATTGATCTTGGGTTGAGAACTTGTTCATGTCGAAAATGGAAAATAAATGGGTATCCATGTCAACATGCTACTACTACAATTTTTAGGAGTGGAAAGAATTTGAATTCATTTGTTAAACCATTTTTTCATGCTGATATGTAACGTCAAGCATACTCGTTTTCGATTGGCCCAGTTTCAACTGTTGAAAAACCTGTGTGTAGCATTGATGATGCTATGATTTTACCTCCATTAAGTAAGAGACCAGCTGGCAGGCCAAAGAAGAACAGAATTGCTTCTATTGGAGAGTTTAAAAGGGTGATTAAGTGTAGTCGATGTGAGAGTATTGGTTACCATAATAAAAGGACATACAAGGAACCTTTGTTAAATAGTTGAGGATAATACATTTTATTGATTGAATAATACATTTGATGATTACTTTGTGTATTTTGTTTTGTAAAATGTATTTTTTGGATAGTGTGTATATAATAATACCAATCAAATTCATTTAGAGAAATTTTCCAATAGCAGTGAAAATTACTTTTTGTATTGTGTTTTTAGAAGCATACTTTGGGAGTGCCTTTATTATACCAGTCAAATTCATCCAGAGAAATTTGCCAATGGTAGAGAAAATTACAGTGTGCATTGTGTTTGTTGATACATACTATAGGCAGTGTGTTTATAATACCAGTCAAATTCATATAGAGAAATTTGCCACTAGTAGAGAAAATTCTCTGTGCATTGTGTTTTGTGAGGTAAAATTCATCCATAGAAATTTGCCAATAGCAGATAAAATAGTAGTGTGCATTGTGTTTTTTGAATTTAATGATTGTTTTGTACCAACACAGTGCATTACAAATTACATGATCATATAGGTACCCTCTTGGCACGATACGAGTTAAATTTCTCTGTGAATTTCTAGTAACTTCATACCAGTCAAATTCATCTAGACAAATTTGCCAATAGAAGAGAAATTTACTATGGGCATTGTGTTTGTTGAAATGTATATTGTGTTTTGTGAGGTCAAATTCATCCAGAGAAATTTGCCAATAACAAAGAAAATTACAGTGTGCATTGTGTTTGTTGAAACATACTATAGGCAGTGTGTTTATAATACCAGTCAAATTCATCCAGAGAAATTTGCCACTAGCAGAGAAAATTCTCTGTGCATTATGTTTTGAAGCTTCAAATTCATCCAGAGAAATTTGCCAATAGCAAAGAAAATTACTATGCGCTTTGTTTTTTTGAATTTAATGATTGTTTTGTACCAACACATGGCATTACAGATTACATGATCATATAGGCACCCTCTTGGCACAATATGAGTTAAATTTCTCTGTGAATTTCTGTTAACATCATACCAGAGAAATTTCTGCAGACAATTTTCTCTATATAGATTGTGTTGACAATCACAACTTAGCTTGCATTATAAAAAAAATATATATTTAACCATTGATAGCTATGAAATTTACATTAGTTAAAAAAAGATATATACATATATGTCAAACATCATCATTCCTTCAATGTATGAAAAAACAAATTGAAGGGTTATTTCTAATTACATTGTGTGCATTGTCTTCCTTTCATTAGTGTGCTTTCACTATTATACTTTTGGTTCTTCTTCTGGTGGTATTTGAATTGGTTCTGTCCATGACCAGCCAACTTTGGTCACAAATCTCTCTATGATTTCTGTCCTCATCAACCTTACGTCTTGTCTCAACAATTTAGAGCTGATAGGTTCATGGTTGCTATATTGTCTCATTATGTAGCATACAAAGAGGCCACAATCCATACTGCATACAAATGATAGGTATAGTTAGTTTTAAGAAACATTCAAATTAGATTATCTTATTTATAGATGTTGTATGAAACTTACGAATCACTGTCTTGTTGTGGAACATTGTTGACATATTCAAAGTCATAATTTTTATTTTGTGAGTCTGTCAATTTGAAATAGGGTTGTGATGTGCCTCTCTTTCAAGGCAAGCTTTCAAAAAATTCTCTACATAATCTTGCTGCAAAAAAATAATTTTTAAATAATAGAGAAATTTACACATAAATCAATAGGATTCTATAAAAAATATCATCACATAAACAGTATCATGGATCAGAGAAATTTGCATTCGTTACCAATTGTTTTGCATCTTTGATATATTTGTCTTGTGCATCATCCCTCCTTGGCCTTAGTGAGTTATAGAACCTCCATAAATTGTTTTGTTTGTCCAAGACTAGCAAGGTCCAATGATTTCCATCTGTTGACTTCTCATTGCCGCCGGTATTTATTAGGAAATTGAGGAACCTGTAGTTCCTCCATGCTGTTTCAAGATGCTTGTCAAATAATGAGACTCGGAAAATTTGATTTTCCGTCATCTTGATGAAGTTTTGTGGTCAGAGAAAATCAAAAAATGGTTATGAGAAAGTTGAAATGACAGAATTTAAGAAATATACACACAGAGAAATTTTAAATGCACACAACTAGCTAGAGAAAATTAGACTAGTGACACACCTGATTTCAAGAAGTATCTTAACAAGAGAAAGTAGCAAGTAAATTCCAGAGAAAATCGAATAAAAAAGTAGTAACATACTAAGCTCATGCATATGAAAAAAAAGTGAAGTTGGTTGTTGTTCTTTTCTCCTTTGGTCAACAAATAGGATTTCTCCATAGCCATCAATGACCTGTTATTTATAATTGTAACATTGGTTTATAAAGGTTGATGGAACATTGCAGAGAAAATTTGATGAAAGACTTACATTGTTGGCAATTTCTTTTTCCTTTATTAGGTTTCCAATATCTTCAAAGGTAATGCGATTGAACTCACTTGTCCAGATTAAAGCCCTACAAGATGACAAAGAAGGGATTTAATAGTTGTTAATGCAATATAAGTTAGTAAATTGTTGTTTGTTATCTTCTATTTTGTTTGTTGTACTTACTCGAGTCCAGATACATTTGATATGTGTTGTAAGATGTCTTTTACATGTTCTTTTACCAATTTTGAAACCGGTAGAGTTTGTGGAAAAACCCAAGATTTTCTGATGCTTGTTGGTTGAGGCAAGACGTACTCATTGGCATCAAGTACTTCTTTGTCTTGGTGGTTTGCTCTGTTTGCTTTGCAGCTTTCTTTGAACCTCTAGTCACCTTCGCAACTTTGGGATATTGAAATTATGGATCTTGCTGCTTTTCTTTCCTTTCTTTTGCCTTTAAATTCTTTATCATTGATGTAGGATCTTTTTTCACTGTAGACAGTGAAAATATCAGTAAAAGTTAAATTTCTCTGAAGTAACAGATCATATTTCAATATGTAAATTTATTTGATTCAATATTTTCCAGTTATCATAGACTTTTGTCTTTTGTTTTGGTTGTTCTTTGTGTGGCACTTGTTCTTGTTGGATTGTTGGTTGTGGTTCCACTTCTATTCCAACTATACACAGTGAAAATCAAACAAGCCCCAAAAATCAAATAAGCAAATAGACAGAGAAAATCAAATAAGCAGCAGAAATCAATAGAAATAAGCAACAGAAACTAATATGGTCAGAGAAATTTAACTTCTAGAGAAAATTATTATTGACAGAGAAAATTGTAATCAATAGAAATTTCTCTGAGTTATGTTGACACAAGGACATAACTTTTTGTGGCTCAAGATTTTCACTGACCTTGGGGTTGAACTTGTGTTGGTGTTCGGTACGGTTGTGTTGCTAGTTGGACGGATAGTCCTTGAATTTGTTCATGCAATCTAACATTTTCAGTTTCAAGCTCTGAAATTGAATACCTCAACTGTTGAATTGTTTTTGTATCATCTTGTTGTTGAACCTTCAACATCCTTAGTTTCATTTGGTTTGTGCTATCTCTTTCTTGAAGTTCTGAGTTATGTGATGTCAAGGTTCTTATTGCAATGTCCTTTTCTACAAGTAATTCATTCAAATTTCTCTCTTCTTCTATTTTGGATTTACAAAGTGCCTTTATGTCACGACCCCATTCCGCCCCTAGTAGAATGGTGCCGTGATGGCCAGTAATCTGAGATTACCGAAGGCCAACTTTCAAGATTTCACACACAATCAGAGTATTACATATGGGGCTAACATGTGCGGAAGCAATAAATTTAATTCCAATTAGTCCATAAGAGTTGTGCATAATCAAATGGAATGGCATACACCTTTACATAGCTTTACAACTTGGATACAACAAAAGGAAGTACAAAAATACATCTTGACCAAAAGGCTTCTCAAGCCATCATATACAAAACACAATGAAATGCAAGTTAAGAAGCATGATCTTCAAGATGCTACAAAATGCGAATCCAAAACAAGTTGCAAAGCACATCTAGGCGTCGCCGCCGTCCTGCTCATCACCTATATATATATATAGAGAGAGTGAGCTTGGATACTCAGTGAATGGTACGAGTAATAAAGGGTTTGCATGCATGATATCCGATATCTTTAACAAAACAATACATAATCTTAGCTTGTAGTAAAACATGGGATAAATCAAGTTCATCTAACAAATCTATCAAGCTTCATCAATCAGTCTTTCAAGGCTTCCAAGTTTCAGGGGATGACATTAACAAAGGTTGTGCTACAAATGCTTATAGTCCCCTAGCACGTATGGACTTCCAAGAGTTGTGCTACAAATGCTTATAGTCCCCTAGCACGTACGGACTTTCAAGAGTTGTGCTACAAATGCCTATAGTCCCCTAGCACGTACGGACTTTCAACAGTTGTGCTACAAATGCCTATAGTCCCCTAGCACGTACGGACTTTCAACAGTTGTGCTACAAATGCTTATAGTCCCCTAGCACGTACGGACTTTCAAGAGTTGTTCTACAAATGCCTATAGTCCCCTAGCACGTACGGACTTTCAAAAGTTGTGCTACAAATGCTTATAGTCCCCTAGCACGTACGGACTTTCAACAGTTGTGCTACAAATGCTTATAGTCCCCTAGCACGTACAGACTTTCAAGAGTTGTGCTACAAATGCTTATAGTCCCCTAGCACGTACAGACTTTCAAGAGTTGTGCTACAAATGCTTATAGTCCCCTAGCACGTACGGACTTTCAAGAGTTGTCAAAACCAAGCTAATACTTGATACACAAAATAGGGATAGTCATTCATGCTTAACAAGTACTTTTCCAAACAAGCAAGACAAAGCTTTATCAAAACTTTATAACATAACTTTATTAAAAATACCACTCACCTAGCTCTTCAAACGTCGGGTTCAAGGCAAGTCCAAGTCCTACAAACACATGACAAGGTCTATTGAATGCACTCTCAAACAGGCTTCACATACATACAGATGATTTCGACATTCCTCAAAGACTAGGTCAAATCAAAACAAAACACTGTTTCTTATCTCGGGAAAACATATGTAACAACTCCGCGGGGGACCTCGATGCTACAGTTCGGACTCGTCTTTGTCACGGTTCTTAATCTTGAACCGAAAAGTCCAAATCCGGCAAATCGTTTTGAGAAAACAGATTTTGAAAGAAGTGCCAAACATGGACTGCTTCGCCAGATACAGAGTCGCTACCTAAATATTTTTAGTGGGGGAATTTAGGAAACTCTGACTTGGTGCCAAAGACCACATGTCCGTCGTCACCAAAGTTGCCTCGGCTCGGGAACTTGGGTACGATTGGGGAAGGTCAGCTATGAGCACCCCCTCTCGCCCGATCAAAGATCGGCCTCTACTAACCGTGATATCTTGTTTTGAAAACATTATGTGCTCTTATTCCGGTTATTAGCCTAGAATTACTATGTTATGCGCGCAGCAAACAAGTATAGACCAAATCGCCTAAATTAGAACAAAACATTTCATGTATGTTTTAAAAATGGTTTGCTACTCGCAAGTAAGCTAAAAATGCAGATTTTGCCACCTTCGGGTGGGTTTTAGAAAAGATGGTTTTGCCACTGTCGAGTGGGCTTAAAACTCACAGTTTTAATGTGTTATTCCAATTCAGGTAATTCAACCTCCATCCACAGGCATTCAAGCAGTTATATCATATAAGCAGCTAGCCTCATGGTAATCATGCTATTATGGCAACACTCACACGCATGCGGTATGCTAAAGCATAAAAAGCTCACCTAGTACTCCAAGCCAAAACAAAAACTAGTTAGCAATCATATGCATGATCCTAGTTCATGTTAAAATGGCTAATGCAACACATGCAAGATGCAACTACAATAGGCTCGGCTATCCTAAAGATGGCATGTGAAATGCTGCAATTAACAAGTACTCAACTTGGAATTGAAACACAAATGCAGTTAGCATGATGTACCGAGCCCGGTGCATGTAAGACAAATGTATGGATGCACTCATGCATAGCATAAGGTATGCTTATTTAAATATGCCCTAGTCTACCATCATAAGCGGGCAAATAAAAGGGAAGAAAGACGTGGGATTGGAAGACATACACACACTCACCCACACTTATTACACAATTGCCCTCACTCGGAGGGTCCGAACAAATATTACAATCCGAATAAATACTATCAAATTAACTATTACAAAACTTCTAATTAATTAACAAATTAAATGCAGAAAGAAGGTGGCCACAGCCTCGCCTCAGGATGCGTGAATGATGCATGCTTGACTCATCTCGCCCGGAAACTCGCTGCCATAGCACTACTGCCTCTGTTAACACTGCCTTGCTCCTCCGAGGACTGCCAAAGTTCAAGGGTATGCTCTTTGGATGTTGGGGGATACTACCGACCAAGTAGAAACACCACCGGCCGAAGGGGATGATCACCGGCCACTGAATAAGCTATCGGCCACAAATTCCTGGCCGGTCGGCACTGTATTTAGCCGACCGGCCAAAACTTCCTGCAGAACCTGCAGTTGACAGCAACAGAGGGCAAGCAGTGTATGGCATGGAATTTTTAGGCAAATGTATGTATGGACACATCCCTATCATGTAATGGACACAAGGGAGCATGACTCTCGACCCTCGGGCCATCAATTGTGCATTTCGATGCATGATGGCCTAAGAGGCCAAGGTTCGCAACTCAATGTGAATGCATGCAACAAAAGAGATGAGTGCCAACACCCTATCATGTTGAGGTCAAGGGGATTGGCGACCGAGGGTTGAGACGTGTTACATCACTTGGAGTATGAACACTTCTCAATCCTCATACTTGGTTTGACACCCCAAACCAAGCAATATGTAATGCATGTATGCAACATGGCTCAAGTGTACAATCATGGATCAAGTATGCAACATGGTATCAAGGTAATGAACATGCCAAATGCAAGCTAGGATATGAGATACAACTAGCTAAACAATATGCAGATGTGTAAACATGACACAATGCTAGCATGATACTAATGTAGTGCAACATGCATCATGCCAAGTATGCAAAGATGGACTTATACTAAAGTGAGAAGGCCTCAGCCCATCCTAAAACTGTGGCCTAAATGATGTACGAAGGTAACAAATTGTGAAGCAAACAAGCATGCTAATTGGTCCAAGGTTCAAAGCTAGTCAAGATGTTTGAACTAAGGCCATGTCAACCAAACCCCACAAGGTCAAGATGACTGAAAATAGTCTAGGGGCAGACCAAAATACAACTAGGACATGCATGGAACATGGTTAAATCATGCCAAGAAATGGGCCCAAAACAAAAGGCATGCAAAGCCACCAAGTGGAGCATTACTCTACACCTACCCCAACCACTCATGGCATAGACTAAGCAACCAAAAACAGATTTTCAATGCATCAAAATACACCCAAAAACCCTCTGATATGGCAGCCCAAATGATCTAAACAAAAGGCATGCACTATGACCCTCCCTAAGGCACCAAAGAACAACCCCTCAAGGCATGAAAGGGATGATGAATGCAAGCATACAAGCATGGATTAGGGACTGAGATGGTGTGTGAAATGACTCCAAATCATTGAAACAACCCGACTAAAGCATGCTCACGACTCACACACCCGATGCCAACATACTAGAATGCAAAGGGGCCATACAAAACATATCAAATACGACCAAACCAGCACCTAACAGACCTTAAGCATGATAAATCATGACCAAAAGCTTCACAAAGCTAGGCAAAAATATGCAAGTATGATGGTCTAATGGCTAGATGCATTTCTAGGCAAAATGGGGGAATACAAGGCAAGTGTATAGTGCATGCAAAGGGTCAACAAACCAGCATGGAATAGAGATAAGACATGCCAAATAAATCCCAAATAACCTCTGAAATAGAGCCAAGGACAACTACTCATGCATGCTACCATTATGAGCCAAAAATGAGGACAAATGAGACACAAAGGGGAGAGAGGTGTCCCTCCCCTATATAAGACCTCAAACCCCCTTCTTCACCACTGAAAATCCACTAGATTTCAGTGGTGAGAAGGTCAATACACAAGAGTAATCAAAGCTTATCAAAGAGAGCACCAAAAGGGCCAAATAAGGCTTAAGAGGGGGAGGTCGACCCCCAACACCAAAATGACCTTAATAAAACATCTTAAGCATGAAAAAATAAGACTTTCTTCAGTTATACACAAAGTCTAAAACAATAAGCAAGATAGGCAAAAGTGTAGTGCAAGATTGGGGAATCTAAAGTTAAAAGATTACCCTTGAAGAACCCTTGATGAACAACAGGTGCAGCCTCCTTCTTTTGGTCAAAACCAGTCCAAAAACTCAAGAACAAACCCTCCAAGCCTCTCAATGTCGAAGCAAGGTGTGATGGTGTGTGTCTTAGTGTGAAACTAAGGTCAAAACACACTTTTAGGCCACAAAACACACACAAAAGAGGAGAGAAAAGGAAATATAGAGAGAGAGAGTGATGTATATCAGAATATATGTATAAGTTCTGGATTTTTTTTGTTCAACCCTCAACAAAGGAGGAGGGAGGCTCTATATATAGACAAAACAAAAGTTTGAAGCTTCTCAAAGAAGCTAAACAAAAAAAGGGGTCAAAGAGGGCAAAGGGGGCAAGGCTTCCTGAGGAAGCTAGGACAGCTGGCAAGCTTCTTGAGGAAGCTTTGACAAAAGGGTCAAGCTTCCTCAAGAAGCTTTGACCAAAAGGGTGCAAAAAGGGCAAAACAGCCACATGTATGCCCCGGGGCAGGTTTGGTGCATTCCAGCTGGCACAGCTGGCATGCACCATGCCTGAAAAAGGTAAAAAAGTGCTACCGGCCAGAAAAAAAGGTCACCGGCCAAACAGATGGCCGGCCAGCCACACTGAATGCCGATCAGCCAATGGTATACTTTACCAATGGCCGGTAGCCTCAACACATGGCCGGTGGCCTCAAGACACGGCCAGTGGGTTGCAGGGGGTAGCTAAAAAGCTACTCTCCATCCTCAGAAACAAAAACACAAGTGTTTGGTGCAAAACCGAACATAGCACAGTCGAGTTGAGAGATCCTGAGGCAAGACGCGTAGCCGAGACCCCCGGGAACTCAAAACGAAACACGAACATGGGTAATCACCGAGTGTTCAAACGGCGACGTCCAAGTCTTGAAAACGGTCAAAAATGGGGTGTCTACAACATGCTGGGCACCAACCGGGTCTTGGCCGAGGTCCCACACCTTCTTGCTGAGGTGTGGTCCCGACGGCCACATTCAAGGAAATGAAGTCGGGAAAATCTGGGTTTCCCTCTGCTGAAGAACATGAGCATGAAGAACATGAAAAATATGAATGCTCAATCACAACTTGTTATTACGAAAATCTGGGATTTTCATGCTATGAGTTCGAAAACATGGACCTGGGTACCCATACTTGAAGATCTTGGGAAAACAAACACAAAAACATGGATCTTAATGCAAGCTTTCGGATCAAATCATGGCTTTTCCTCAAGAACACATGAATATCATATTCTCTTTCTAAAACCGAACTTCAAAGCAATGCATGGCTTTCAAAACATGCTCGATCATGCAATGCAGCTAGATGGACAATAAGAACAACAAGAGTAGATCAAGATTCTAACCTCAAAACACGAATCAAACGGTTTGAACTCTAAGGATCAAGCTTGGGATCTATTTCTCTCTCTAAATACTTCTTCTTCTTCTTCTAGAGCCTCTCTCTCCTCAAGAACAAAGACATATAGCAAAATGATACATTTCTAGGTCTGCTGGCTAACTTAACACTCAGCTGGGACACGTGGCACTACCGGGTTGGTTCTCCTCAAAAAGGTGACTGAGTGAAAAGACAAGACTATGACAAAGTGTGTTTAACAAGCAAGATGGCATGGGCACTCCGGCAGGCAATGACATCGGCTAACAACAAAGCTTCGGCAAGTAGGGTTTCAATGATCTTGGCTAGGAAGGACAACACTTGGCCTAGCTGTGCCACATCTCGGCCTAGATGTGCCACACCTCGGTCTAGGTCGTACCAGTCCAGGAACAAGATCATTTGGGTTCAAGGATAACATCTCGGCCCAGATAATACACATCTCGGCCTTGGTGACGAACACCTCGGCCTAGATAATGACATCTCGGCAAATATGTCAGGATGCGAGTGGAGGTCAACCAAAGAAACCTCAAGATGGTTCTAGGTGTAAGAGTATCTAAGGAGCGACCTAGGCTTAAGATGACCTCGGCTAAAACACACACCAAACAAGGAACAAACCATGCAAGTAACACATGTGCCAGACAAATCAAGGTTTACAAAAGTAACATATCAAGACAAGATCATGTAATGTATGCAAGTATGACTAGGGTGAAATGAGGGTTGTTACACTTTAGTCTTTGATGTAGATCAGCAATTTGAGCATCCTTTGATTCCTCAGATTCTTGAGGCTGATGCATGTTGAGCCACAAATGCTATCATGATGTTAGTCCATCGGCTCATTTTGTTCTTTTTCATCACTTTCCTCATTGTTTTCTTCTTCCTCTTTAAATTCAGTGCCTTCATCTTCTTCTTCATTGTCTTCTTCTTTCTGTTCATTTTTTTCCTTGCCTTCTACTTCTACTTCTTCACTTTTTTTCTCTGGCTTCCGCTTCTGCACTGCTTGCTTGATCTTCTTCTCCATTGCTGGCTTCTTGTTCTTTTGTGTTGCCTTTTCCATCTTCATTCCCTCCTTCTTCAGATAAATTATCTAATGTCTCCTTGAATTTGATAATTGCCTTTTTTTATTCTTTCTTCTTCTTTTTACCAAGACAAAACTCCTCTGATGGGTTTTTAACTAGCTCCTTGTTATCTATCTGTAATAGGAGGCTCTTTTATAAAAGAAATGTTGCAAAATTCACTAAGAGAAAAATTTCAAATAAGGCAGATAAAATTCATCTGAATCATACTAATGGGAAACAAACTTCAGAGAAAATTGTATGGGCTAGAGAAAATTACAGACAATGAGATAACTTTATGAGGCAGAGAAAATTATGAAACAAGCAACATAATTTAGATATCAGAGAAAATCAATCAGGGCATATAAGTTAATGTTACTATAATTGTGTCAGAGAAATTTGGAATCCAGAGAAAATTCATTACAAGGGCAAAAATAAACAGTGATAATCAAAAAGCAACATAAATTGAAATTTCAAAGAAAATTGATCTCAATCAGTGAAGGCACATAAGTTATGGGCCAGATAAAATTCATCTAAATCATACTAATGTGATACAAATTTCAGAGAAAATTTTATGGGCTAAAGAAAATTACACACAAGGACAATTAATTTTTTGGGCCAGAGAAAATTATGAAACAAGCAACATAATTCAGATATCAGAGAAAATCAATCAAGGCAGGTAAAATAATGTCACTATAATTGTGGTTAGAGAAATTTGGATTCCAGAGAAAATTCATTACAAGGGCAGAAATAAACAGTGTTAATCAAAGAAGCAACATAGATTGAAATTTTAGAGAAAATTGATCTCAATTAGTCAAGGCACATAAGTTATGGGCCAGAGAAAATTACACACAAGAGGAAATAATTTTATGGGCCAGAGAAAATTATGAAACAACCAACATAATTCAGATATCAGAAAAAATCAATCAAGGCATATAAGTTAATGTGTTACAATTGTGATCAGAGAAATTTGAATTACAGAGAAAATTAATTACAATGGCAGAAATAAACCAGTGGTAATCAAAAAAGAAACATAAATTGAAAGTTCAGAGAAAATTGATCTCAATCAATCAAGGCACAAGGAGAGAAACAAACCGGTGGTCAGAGAAATTTTGGAATTTCACTGAGATTTCAGTGGCGATAGAAATCTAACCTGTCAAAGTGCAAGAGAGTGGACTGGTGTCTTCTACAACTGTTTGGTCAAGCTTTGCAGGCTCCACTTGGCACATCTTGGGAAGCCAATTCTGTTACTGTCTTCCGAGTCAATGATATTTGTATGTTCACATAGCCAATACTGTGATTGAAATTAAAGTAATTAAATTTTGCTAAATACACAAATCTGTAAGTATCATAACTATAAATTTGAATGAAAATTATACTTACCAGCAATGCAATGACACACCCCGTAACTTTTTCTGGAGTTTTGTGCAATGGTGTGATAGAATCGATCAATGTTGATGTGATTGCTTCTGGCCAATCATACTACTTCATTGATTCAAGAGGTTCCACGTACTTTATAAAAACCCACCCTATTGAATTCTCATTTGTTGCAAAAAATACGGTGAGACACAAGTACAAGGTAACAATGATTGCTACATCTTTAAAGTCAGTTGGTTGCTTGCCTTTCATTACTTTAACCAAGGCATTTTTAAGAACAGGACCAGTGAGCCTTGTGTCTTTTGGGAATCTTCTCCTTAGGAATGCAAATTTTGGATTTTTAGAGTGTCTTAATGACATGGCTCCTTTACCTCCTTGCAAACTAAAAATCAAGGTCATGTCATTAGTTGTAAAGGTCAAGTTCTTTTTACCAACTGTGAATGCTTTTGTTTTTTCATTATAACGTTGGATTATTGCAACTACATCATCATCAGATTTCTTAGATTTCCTTGGATCCATCCTTCCAGTGGTTAGAGCTTGGATCAAATGCCAGAATGGGGTCTTTTGAAGCTCTTTAAGTTGGTTTGAATTGAATTTAAGTGTTTGAAAAAAGAGACAACAGATGAGAGGTTAGATCGGTATTGAATGTTGTAATGAGCTCTCTTTCTTTGGAGTTTAACAGGTTTTTTCCCCTTGAGCTTGAGTCTTTTGAAGTTGGGGTATTCATCTTGATGCTAGTTGCTTCATCATCTTGGACTTGTGTGTTTTGGCAAGGAGTTTGTTGTGTTTTGCTGCTTTTGATCTTAGATCATAAGAAGACTGAGAGAGTTTCTGTTTCTTGATCAGTGTTTCTGGTGTTTTGCTGCTTTTACATTTTGCCATTTTTAGACAATGATGAAAACATAAAGATGTCAACATTAAACACCAGAGAAAATTGAACATGCTAGAGAAAATTACACATAAGGGAGAAAACTAAGATGGCCATGGAAAATTATAAATGTCAGAGAAAATTAGACACTAAAAATTAAATGTCAGAGTACTAATTATTTTCCTGTGGAATACATCTAGCCACAGAAAATTTCCATTCCCAGAGAAAATCAACAAAGCAACATAAACATGCTAGAGAAATTTTCAATAATTGTTAAAATTACATATAGAAGTAAAATATAGCCAGAGAAAATTCAAAAAAAGAAACATATATATCTAGCAAGCACAGAAAATGAATATGACAGAGAAAAGTAAACATGGCAAGCCAGAGAAAATTTCCATTCCACAATTAGAAAGATAAAATAAACAAAGCAACGTAAACATGCCATAGAAAATTACACAACATTGAAACCAAGAATTGAACAAAATAAACATACCAGAGAAAATTGAACATGGCAGACAGACACAAGGGAGAAAACTAATGTGGCCAGAGAAAATTATAAATTCCAGAGAAACTTAGATATTGACAAGAGAATACTAGGTGTTTTCGTGTAGAATACATGTGGACACAACTAATTTTCATTCCAGAGAAAATAACCAAAGCAACATAAATATGACAAAGAAATTTTCAAAAATTGCTACAAATTACATATAGATGTAAAATGTAGCCAGAGAATTCAAGAAAGAAACATAAACCTAGCAAGCATAGAAAATGAAAATGCCAGAGAAAATTACACATTCTAGAGAAAATTTCCAGTCCATAATATTAAAATGCCAGAGAAATTTACATGATAGAGACACACAAGGGAGAAAGTGATGTGGCTAGAGAAAATTATAAATGTCAGAGAAACTTAGACACAGACAAGAGAGTAATATTACATATAGATGTAAAATATAGCCAGAGAAAATTCCAAAAAGAAATATAAATTTAGCAGGCACAGAAAATGAAAATGCCTGAGAAAATTACACATTTCAGAGAAAAATAGACATTCTAGAGAAATTTACAGGGTAGAGAAATTTACAGACAAAATCACACAAACATATTCAAGAATAAGATCAAAACACAGAGAAATAACTTTTTTCAAAATAAACATGCTAGAGAAAATTTAAAGAAGAAACATACATCAAGAAAATACCAGAGAAATTCAAATGCCTGAGAAATTTACAAATAAAATCACATAAACATGTTCAAGAATAAGTTCAAAACACAGAGAAATAACTTTTTTCAAATTCATGTAGCTTTTTATTACGAAATTGAAACCCTAATTAATGGAAGGTTAATATAAAATGCCATTGATTGTGTTTCCAGAAAAAAACTCGTGGATTGTAGAAAAACTTACCAGAGTTAGGATGAAACGCTAATTACGAACTGATATGCCCTAAGATGAAGATGCAATGTGACGAAGATGAACTGAAATGACGCTGAACAGTGAAAACGGGGTCAGAGAAATTTGAGAGGAAGGAATGGGAAAGATTTTGCAGAAGATAATGAAACTCTAATGTCGATGGTGAAGATGATATTGAAACCCTAATTCTGTTGTTCTCTTGCTCGTGAAGATGGTTGGATGTTTGGAATGGAATTCAGTCGTCGGAATCCAATTTAGTTTCTGTGTTGATTTGTGAAAGGTATTTTGGTCCATGAAATAATTAAAAATGAGCACCATATAGTTGAGAGACCTGATGCATCACCCCTTTTTTTTGGTGTCCTTTATCCTCTAAATTTCTATTATTAGAGACCTTAAAAAAATTCCCCTTTTTTTTAACCTACATTTTTAGAACCACTTAAATTTTTAAGTGATAGTAGTTATAGTTGAGTAATGATACATAGTTCTAATTTAAGAGCTCTAAATAGAGCTCTAGTGAGGTGGAAGAAAGAGAGAGTAGAGAGAGGGAGAGAGACAAAAGTGTGGGTCCCACCTTCACTTGGGTACTTCCACATCATTAGAGTTGCATTAAAGCTCTCAAGCATTATTGAAAAATTAATTAAGCATATTTGATAACTATAAACAACAATGATTCATCCCTCTAATTTGGGAGCTCTAATTGAGCACTAATGAGGTGGAAATTCAAAAAAAAAAAAAAGCCAAAACATCACATTAATGAGTGCGGTCCACCCCCTAGAGCTCCTTTAGAGCTCATAGTTTAGAGCTTCCAAACATTTTTGTATTTTTAGATAGGGACAAGCACCAATTATGAAGGCTAAAAAATTGCTATTCAAAAACATACAACAACAACAACAACAACAAAAATAAAAAAATAAAAAAAATCTTTCAATTACCTAAACGTTTAGGGGGAAAAATCTGCTCATAAGGCCAATTAAAAAAAAAACGTAAATAAAAAAATAAATTCATTGAGTAAAGGCCATAATATTATTTTCAATATTGAATAGATCTACCGATGAATGAGATATAAAACCCCATCCCAAAAAAAAAAAAAAAAATTGAAATCCATATGCATGTACGTAATACAAATGGGGAGATGTAAACCCTTGTCACAGAGCGCAATCATGGATCATATTTTGATAATTTGAATTATTTATTTTATCAATCTTATACATAAATTATTTATAAGAAATTCAATTACAACGGATATATGATTTTATTAAACTTGTCTTTAAAAACGTAAAAAGTCTATTTTTAAAATTATATCTATTTTTATTTTTATTTTTTTGAAGACAGAGATAACAAAATAGGGTTGTTTTGGTAAGATGGTTAAAAATTGGTTTTTTCAATTTTTTTTGGCTTTTTTTTGAAAAATATGTAAAAGTTGTGAGAGATGATGTAACCCAAAATTGGTTAAAAGCTGAAAGATGGCTTTTAACCATTTTCCCAAAATAGCCCATAATATGGCTCTAATTATCAAATCAATCTAATTTTCTTTTAATGAATGATTTATGCATATGATCCAATCAAATGAACGGTTCAAATCAATCTAATTTTCTTTTAATGAATGATTTATGCATATGATCCAATAAAATGAATGGTTCAAATCGTTAAAATGGGACCTATAATGGATCCCATGGGGTCCAGCAAGACTAGAGACAATCCTATCCATGGGCTTGATTAGAATTAACTTTATAAGTAATTTTTTAAGTTTTTACGAAAAAATATATAAAAAAGTAAAAATAGAGTAATTGAATAATTTGTAGCAATTTTTTTGACTAAAATCTAACTTTCCAAAAATGTTACACTTCTAGTGTCCGTTTGGTTTGGGTTTGAAATCAATTTTGAAAGATAAGTTTTTAATATTTAAAAATTAATTGGTTGTATATTTTAAAAATAGTTTTGTAATTAGAGTTTTGTAGTTTGGGATGATTTGTAATTTTTTATAGTTAAATAGATATGTGTGAGAGAAAAAATAATTGATTGATACGTAAGATGTGAAAGAATGAGAGAGGATAAATAATAAAAAAAATGATTGATTGATATGTAGAAGTGAGAGAAGGGGAGAGAAGATAGAAAAAATAATTCACATCAGTTTTGAAAAAAAATTGTAAAACAAACAAATTTTAGATTTTAAACTCTCAAAATTTGATTTGAAGACTAAACCAAACAAGTAATTTTTTTATTTTACTTTTTATTTGTAACATAATTTGGCATATGCATAACCATTATTAACAGGGGCAATTATATGTTATAGGGACCTGTGCATCCCACAAGTGTTTGTATCGATTAAAAGTTTCACAAATATTAGTAATGTTCTTTTAAATTTGTCACTAAAAATTGACAATTAGTGATAATTTTTTGTGATGAATTTTTTAATTGTTGCTAAAAACTAACAATTAATGTCATATTTTTTGAAAGCCGTTAAAAACTTTAAAAAATATGACTTTACGATAACAATTAAAACTGAGTAAGACTTTTTAATGCACTAAAATGTAAAAAAGACTTATTGATGCACCCATCTTCCTAATATGACTTTTTAGTCAATTTCCCTTATTACAATAGATGTAAAATAAGTCTCACTAATTTTTCACCTACACTTTTAATTTTATTATTTTACTACTACTATTATTATTATCAATAGTGATTCAGAGCTCTAAACAAGCAGCTCTAAACAGCTAGCAGCCAGCAAGGGAATTTGAAATCCATTTGCATATATAGTGCGTGTGTTTCACGCACTGTGTAAAAAAAATAAAATAAAAAATAGAACAATCGGCACATCTTCCTACGCAAATGTAAAACAGTTATATCTAGATTGATGTTCCAATTTCAGGCTCTATTCTAGCTCTAGATCTCTCTCCTCCACCGTTCGGCGTCTTCTCCCTCCTCCACCGTCCGATGTCTTCTGTCTCCTTCAGCGATCGACATCTTTGCTTCTCCTCCCTCTCCGTCTACTCTCTCTCGCTCTTCAGCATTTGTAGATATGTCCTCTGCCATCCCTCTCCTCCACTGTCCGATGTCTTCTCCTTCCTCCACTATCCAGCGTCTTCGTCTAACTTGGACTTCCATGTTCCTCCAGGTCAGTTTCTCTCCCCTTTATTTTTTGTCCTCTTCTCTCTCTCTCTCTCTCTCTCTCTCTCTATACTTATATATATATATATATATAATAGGATTTTGAGAATGATGCTAATTAAGCTCTGGTTAATCGATTTGCTCAGCAGTGTTTCAATTGTTACGATTAATTAGGTTGAAACTTATTCTGTTTTTTGTTTGGAAATTGTAATCAAATTGTATTATGTTTTTAGAAAAATGGTTTATTGTGTATAAATTATGAAACTTGTTTACCTGAACCTGAGTAGTTTGATTTATTTACTGAAAGAGAAAAAAAATTGCTTTTTACTCCAAAAAGAAGAACAGAAAAAGAATGATACAACCTCGATGGTGAATGAATTAAACTAAAATATGAATATTTAGGCTTGCATTGTAGATGAAGAAACAGAGATATCATATGGACTGTAATTGGTTGATGAATATTGAACTATAATTTGGACTGTAGTTTGGACTAGATTTGCATTGTAGCTGATATCTTTTTCAAAACAAAAAAAAATGATATAACCTACATGGTGAATAAATATTTAGACTGTAATATTCATGAATAGTTTGATATTTAGATGAAGATGAATGTTACAGACTGTAGTTTGCAGTTGTAATATTGATGAATATTTTGATATGTAGACTGTAATTGAATTTAAATCATTTGATTTTAGTTTCAATTTTGAATGAGCAAAAATGGAGATTGATTCAAACAGTGATGAGAATCCTTTATTAAAAGAAAGTGAAGAAGTTGAGGAACCTAAGAGGGGTATGTGTTTTAGCTCAAAGCAAGAAGTGTACACATTTTATGCCAAATATGCTAAACATGTTGGATTTTCTATAGCTTATAGAACACAAGTTTTTGGCAATGATGGGGAATTAAAATACTTTGGGATTGAATGTTCTCGATCAGGGAAGAGAACCAAAAAATCATGTAACGCCCTCAAAATAATACATAATCCCAACATCCAACAGTTCTATATATACATGATAGATAAATCACATTCCCATACATACATCAAAGTTAATATTACAAAAGAATATTTCATATAAATTACAGATGTTTACAAAGATGATAGAATGCCCTGCGGGCTTACATCTTTCCAAGTTGTTACTTGGTTACACAAAAGAAGAGTTCTAACTCTTTTACAAGTAAAGCCCTCGGCTTGCATTTACATGTAATCAACAAAACAAATAACAAAGCAAAGTCTTCAACTCCTAAAACCTCCCAGGCAAAGATCTTGAATTTGGCACGTCTCCTGTACCTGAAAATGGTGTCCCAAGTAGGGTGAGCCAAAGCCCAATAGAGATATACTAAACCCAATATGAGAAATAACTAAAACATTATCATTCGACAAAAGACTAACACGTGTAGACCAACTCACACCCTTCTCATAGCCCAACAACAATTACAACCATGTTTCAATCCACTTCCCTTATTTATCCAATTCAATTACTAAGTATGGTTCATTATCTAACCAAACAATTTAAACGAGACTGCAACTCGACTTATTAACACTTCCGTTATCCACAATTCAAAATGAGACTACAACTCATGTAATTAACACTTCAAATGTCAACTTCATTCATGCACTTCAATTTATAAGGTTTCGGGACTTTCACCCCAGACACTCCGGCCAACTTAATTATCTATGGAGTCCATCCCCTATCTCCTCCCAAACAAAGATACATATACAATGTAATAAAGTATATAATCACACGTATGGAGTACATCCCCTATCTCCTCCCAAACAAAGATACATATACCATGTAATAAAGCATATAATCACACGTATGGAGTACATCCCCTATCTCCTCCCAAACAAAGGCACATATGCACTGTATTAAAGCAAGTAAGCACATATGGAGTACATCCCCTATCTCCTCCCAAACAAGATACATGTACAATGTATTAAAGCACATAATCATATACGGAGTACATCCCCTATCTCCTCCCAAACAAGATACATATACAATGTATTAAACTCTTTATCTTATACCATGATCAATTAAGGCACATATTTGATGTGTTCTTCCCACTATCATATTCAATGACATATTTCGATTGATTAGTTTCAATTTACCTAATCATCATGCAATTCTACAATAATCAAGACTATTCTCCACCGATAGCCCAAAGCAGTTATTTCTAAACAGATAAATGAATTTACCAAACAGATAAATTATCACAATTCTCATAGGTGAGTGATTTACCAAACCGACCACACCAACTAGTCCCAATTCTGTCCAATTTCATGAGTTCAAATCAATTTCATATTCCTCACAATTACCAAATTAATTATACAAATTAATTATTTAGATTCAATTAGGGCATTTTTCCCATTTTCTCAAACATTGATCCTAAGACCGAATCTCACCTATAAAACCCACAAAACCTCATTTTCACGACCTCATATACATATGGAGCTTAAAAACACAAAACCCCTCTCTTATATACCACAAACCTCAAACCCTAATTTCCCAAATCACCAAATCGCAACATTTATACTAAGTGACTAATATTTATGTTAAAACTCATAAGAAGGAGTAGATCATCCCTACCTCGAAGTTAGGAGTTCAAAGGAGAAGAAGGATGAAACTCAAGATGCTCCAAATCAACTCTTTTTCGAATCAAAGTGCAGCCTACACCAAGCTCCACCTTTCTTCCAAAGAGTAGGGTAGACATACCCAAGAACCAAGGGTATTTGTAGAGAGAAGGTGTATGTAGAGAGAGAGAGAGTCGGATCTAGGGTTTGGAAGTGAAAAGAGATGAAAAAGTGAAGAAGAAACACGCTGCTGCAACTAATATACTCGAGGCTCGCTCGAGCGAAGGAGTGGTCGCTCGAGCGACCAAACACAGACAAACCTCGCTCGAGTGCACAAAGCCTCGCTCGAGCAAACAACACGAAGCTTCAGGTCTGCAACCCAGAAGCACGCTCAAGTGAAGGAAAGCTCGCTCGAGCGAAGAAACCCAAAACATACAGCTCGCTCGCTCGAGCGAAGGAAAGCTCGCTCGAGCGAAGAAACATCCTTCAGGTCCAAACTAGACGCAGACACACCTCGAGCGCAAGAATGCTCGCTCGAGCCAATAGACACACCACTCAAAGCTCGCTCGAGCGAAGGAACCCTGGCTCGAGCGAAGGAACTAAAACACAGAGCTCGCTCAAGCGACAAAAGCCTCACTCGAGCGAAGACACCAAAAGAACTGGACAGCAACCACTTGCTCCAACACTCAACCAACCTGTTCCAATCTTACCCAACACATCCCAAAACTCAAATACAAAGAATAAAAGGATGGAAACAAGAATAAGACAACAACAACAACCACTAGACTCGAGTCTGAAATACAATACATAACGGGGAAAACCGCGATCGCTATAAATCAGAAATAAACCCTCTAAAGCCATCTTTGTCGACAAAAATTGGTTGCAAAGCAAGGGTACGAGCGAGCCTACAAAAGGATTGGAGATTTATGTTAACCATAGTTAACCATGAGAGCATAATCATGACTTGATTCCCACCGACTCAACATTTTGCAATAAATAAGAAAATTCATACTCTTGTGAAGAGAAGATTAGAAATTAATGATCAAGCAGGGATTGGGGTGTCTAGGAATTATCACTCAATGGTTGTTGAAGCTGGGGGTTATGAGTAATTAACATTTGATGAGCGGGATGCAAGGAATTACATTAACAGAGCTAGAAGATTAAGGCTTGGAGAAGGAGATTCCGATGCACTTTAAAAATGTTTTTTGAGGATGCAAGCACAAAATTCAAGTTTCTATTATATGATTGATGTTCACACTGACTTTCACATTAGAAACTTGTTTTGGGCGGATGCATTGAGTCAGGCGGCTTATGAAGAATTTGGAGATGTTGTTTCCTTTGACAAAACTTATCTCACTAACAAATATGGTATGTCATTTGCTCCGTTTGTAGGAGTTAACCACCATGGACAGTTGATTTTTCTTGGTTGTGGGTTGTTATCTGGTGAAGACACTGATACATTTGTTTGGCTATTCAAATCATGATTAAATTGCATGTCAGATCATCCTCCAAAAGCTATAATAATTGATCAGTGCAAAGCTATGCAAAATGTTATAGAAATTGTCTTTCTAAATACTCGACATTGATGGTGTTTATGGCCTATAATGAAGAAAATTTTGGAGAAATTGAAAGGATATTCCCAATATGAATCCATGAAGTTGGCTTTGCAAAATGCAATGTATGACACTTTCACAAAAGATTAATTTACGACCAAATGGAATGAAATGATTGTAGAATTCAATCTTTATGAGAATAAGTGGTTGGGGGTATAATATGATGAACGACATTGATGGGTTCCTGTCTATGTCAAAGACATTTTTTGGGCTGGCATGTCAACTACACAACGAAGTGAGAGCATGAATGCCTTTTTTGATGGATATGTGTAGCTCGACTTTACGTGCCCCTTTCGGAAGACGATTAGCCCTACAATTTGGACTCCCGCAGTTATGAATCTAATCTCACAAGTGCAATGTGAAATAGATAAACACCAAAGAGTCCAAATCTGGCAAATCTTTTGGAAAATCAATTTTGAATCAAAAATGCCAAAAATGGACTGCTTTGCTAGATACAGAGTCGCCACCTAAATATTTTTGAAAAATCTAGGAAACTCATGACTCGTGCCAAAGGCCATGTGTCCGTCATCACCAAGATTGTCTCGACTCGGGAACTTAGGTACGAGAGAGGAAGGTCATGAATTGAGCACCCCAAAGATCGACATCTACTAATCATGATGTGTATCTTATTTACATAATATGCTCTTGTTCCGGTTATTAGACTAACTTACTATGTGATGCACACACAAATATAGACTAATTTTCAAAATTTGGAACATTTGATTCATGTTTGTTTGAAAATATGTTTTAAATATGTACCATTTGAAAAAGTAATTGCATATGCACATTTCTCAAATTATTCTAATTCAAGCAATTAGCTTTCATCCACAGGCATTCAAGCAATTTATCAATTAAGCACTTAGCCTCATGGTAAACATGCTTTGATATGGCAACACTAATATGCAATGCAATATGCTAAAGCAAGTAAAAGCTCACCTAGTACTCCAAGCCAAAAAGATGATAAAGTTAGAATAATGCATGATCCTAACCATGCAATATGACTAATGCAACACATGCGATATGCAATTACTAAGCTCGGCTACTTAACATGGTATATGAATCAATTTGATAGCATGCGGTCTAAGCACATATTCAAAGAAGCGTTTAAACTAACAATGCATTATTGGAATGATGAACCAAGCTCAATGCATGCAATACAAGTGGATGCAAGGCATGAGAGATGCTAAACAAAACATGATGCCCTAAACTAACCATCATAAGCAGTTAAATAAAAAGGAGAAAGACGTGGGGTTAAAAGACATACACATTATTACAATTGCTTGCCCTCGCATAGAAGGGTCTGAATGAACTAACTAGCTAATTAACTAACAATTACAAACCCAAATGAAATAAATTAACTAAACTAGTGAATTAATTATTACAACAACAAATTAAATAACTAGTCTAGCTAACTAATTATTTATAAGACAAAATTGAATAGCTACAACTAATTAATTACGATACTTTACAAACTTTAAAGAAACAACTAAACTAAGTAATTAAACTAAACAGCCCCGGGAAGCGAGGAGTGCTCATACATGCGCGCAGATTTCCACCCGAAAAAGCCACTGTTCTGCTGCCAGGAAGCCTCTATTGCACAGTTAGAACACTTGCACTGTTTTTCATCTCAAAAGCAGCTCTGTTCTGTTTCAAACGGGCACTGCTCAATTTGACAAAAGTGACCGGCAGGCCAGAAATGGTGGCCTACCGGCCACAAATGATGGCCTGCCTTCTAGAAATGGTGGCTTGACAGCCACAAAAGGTGGCCTCCCATCCAGAAATGGTGGCCTGTCAGCCACAAAATCCTAGTTCCTCCTCTTGAAGAGGAGAACACTTTCCAAGCAACAAATCAACACTTACACACCCTCAAGAGCTCAAAGTAGGCTCAAAAGTACCTCAGCTCAAAGATCACAAGGTTTGGTTTAAAGTGTATAGGCAAAAGCTTGCAAAAGCTTAAGAATTTGCAAGAGAGAGAAAGAATTTTGCTCCAAAATTTTCAACCCTCAAAAATAGAAGGAGAGGTCTCCTATATATAGAAAAGCATCAAACTCCCTCAGAAATAGCAATACATACACGTGTAAGCAAGTGCATGCATCTGTGACAATAGTTGGCACAGCTGGCAAAAATATCTGCCAAAACACACTTGTGGCCGGCAGCCAAGATTAGTGGCCGACAGCCAACAGTGGTGGCCGGCAGGTCCCAAGGTTTTTTAGGCTTGAAGAACTATGGTTGTAGTCCAAAACAAAGCAAGAGGTGTGTAGGGTTTGAAGGCTCAAAGTTGTGGCATTCTGCTGAGGACTCTGAGCACTTGACGAGCATATACAACTTCATCATCGGGTGCGCAATCAGTGACGTCCAAGTCGTAAAGGCGATCAAAAATGGGGTGTCTACAACATGTCAACCCAAAGACTACATTAAAACAATTTGTTGAACAATATGACAATGCCTTGAGAAGTAAGGTAGAAAAAGAGAAGAAAGTTGACTTTAAGTCTCGACACAAAGTGTTTGATTACCTAACTGTGTATGGTTTTGAGAAGCAATATCAGAATGCCTACACCAATGCAAAATTCAAAGAAGTTCAAGCAGAGATGAAGAGACTGGTTTGTTGTCAGCCATTTCTTGTGAAAGAGGAGGGTTCAATTTGTACATATTTTGTCAAGGAAGCTGTGGTAGTTTTTGGGAAGATGAAGCATGTGGACTTTGCTGTCTATTATAATTCGATTGAATTTGATGTTCAATGTATGTGTCGGTTGTTTCAATTTAGGGGCATCATGTGTGCTCACTCACTCGTTGTGCTCATTGCAAGATGCATAAATGAGGTTCCAAATAAATACATTCTATCACAATGGAGAAAAGATTTGGATAGAGGGTACACATGCATCAAAACCACATACACTGGCTTTAGGGATGATTTCAATGCAAAGGTCTATGATAAGATGAATAGAAAATTGATTGCCATTGTACAAGTTGCTAGAAACTCTGAAGGAAAAATCAAACTTATCGACCGTTGGTTGGATGAAATCAAGGAAAGAGTGATGAATGATAATGAGGGTGGTAGAATTAATGTAGCACCTTCTACTAGTAATGTACCACCTATTACTAGTAATGTACCATCATCCCTGATTAGCAGCATTAATAGAAAAGCAATCGGTAATACCAAGTTGCTTAGTCCTTTGGTTGCTCGCCGAAAAGGTCGTCCAGTTACCAAACGAAAGGTCACCAAAGTAGATCAAATAGTCAATCGGTTAAAGACAACCAAAACAAAACATAACAAATCAAAGGTAAATTGATTGGTATTCACACATATCCATCCGTTTTGCTATCATTTCTCTGTATTCAACTTATATTTAATTGTAAGCATGTCATAAATTTGAATCATTCATTAATCTTGATTAATATAAGGTACTAAGGTGCTTAGAGCTCGAGCTCAATCTCAACCTCAACCTAGTGCATGTAGAGAGCTTTATCCTTATATAGTTGGCATGCAAAATAGTATGTATATGCCGGTACGCGTACATAATATGAATTTACACGATCTGTTTATTTTATTCTTCAATAATGTTTATTAAACTATTTTTTACATGTTATTTTAATTGAATAGGGATAGATGGTAAATGCTATTAGAGTCACATCTCTCACCGTCAGATTATATTAGTGGCACACGGGAAGTATGGACATTATGATAAGATAAAGTTTCATGACTGCTCTAACTCAAATTTAGGGAGTCGGCACATGTATTACCCCATCGAACTCTGTTGGAGGCACACCGAAATTATTGACATTATGAGAAGTCAACAATCCACGAGTGCTACGCATCAAATTTATGGAGCCGTACCGTCTTCTTTTGTTGACTTGAATGTACAAATGGACCGAAATGACTCTCATTTTCGTTAGTTGGAAACTTGTAATTTTAATGCATTTTATGTGATTGAACTTAGAGTTTATTTTGTTTTGGATTATTTACTTTATGTTTTTTTTGGATAATTTGGTTCATTTTGGATAATGTAGCATCTCTCTTAGTTTGGATAATTTAGTTTGTGTTTAGGACTATGGTTGATTTGGTACGGATATCATCTATCTTGGTTTATTGATATGATTTTAGGTTGTGTTCAGGACTATGGTTGTGTTTAGGACTATGATTTTAGGTTGGTTTATTGGTATGATTTTTATGTTGTGTTCAAGACTATGGTTGTGTTCAGGACTATGATTTTAGGTTGGTTTATTGATATGATTTTTGTGTTGTGTTCAGGACTATAATTTTAGGTTGGTTTATTGATATGATTTTTTGTTGTGTTAATGTTGTAACGCCCTCAAAAATAAACCCATAATACATAATATTAACATGCGGAATTATAAGGAAATAAAGTATCTTATTCCATTCATCAGAGTACCATGAAATAAAACATCAAAATAAATGCCCTATGGGCTTACATCTTGCCAAGCCAACACTTGGACACAATTCCATGAGTTCTAACTCAAAAACAAATAAAGCCCTAGGCTTGAAAGTTTACAAGTTGTTCAAATAAAACAAATAAAATAAAAGCAAACAGGTCTTCAAGTCCAAATCCTCACAAGGTAAGTCTTTGGAGGTAGTGAACCACTGAACCTGAAAATGAAGTTCCCATATAGGGTGAGCCACAGCCCAGTAGAAAAATACTAAACCAAACATAAGAATTAACTAAAGCATTAGCATCTGAACATGGTTAACACAAGATAATCAATTTCCAATTTCATGACACGAATGTCTACATTGTCTATGACATATTGTCTATGACACCTTTCACTTTCCAATATTTATTCAACTTTCCAATTATATCATTATGGCTCAGAACCTGGCCAACTATAATAGTGATCCAGATGTCACAAAATAAATGAGACTAAAGCTCAAACCACAACATTCCATACTTCCAACTGATACACATTATAATGATGTATCATATCAACAACAATAGCAATAAGCACACATATGAGTGATGCTACTGGAGTCCATCCCCTATCTCCTCCCAACAAATCCGGTTTAGAGGTACATCCCCTATCTTCCCCTAAACCGTGGAGTTCATCCCCTATCTTCTCCAAACAACATGCATATGCAATAAAACACACAATTGCCATATACAACACATAATCAATACAAGTAATGTTCTGTATTAATCAACAGTCAACATAAGTGACTTAATTCCAGTTATACCTAAGCCACATGCAAGGTCTACAACAATCACGACTATCCTCCACCGATAGCCCAAAACAGTTATTTCTAAACAAGAAATAAATACAACAATGAATGTAAAATCAACATTCTCATAGGTAAGTATTTTAAACTACCCACTATATCATTAATCTCATAATTTCCCCAACTTCATGAATTAAACTCAATTCCACATTTTTCCCTTAAATTAATTATACAAATTAATCTAAGCCAAAATCCTAAGGTTTCTCCCAAAATTACCAAACTACCCCCACATACCAAAAATACCAACACTTAGGATTAAAGCGTAAAATGGAGTAGGAAATCCCTACCTCGAAGCAAGAACTCAAAAAGAAGAAGACGGAGATGATAGCCCAAACTCCAAAGTGCTCCAAATCAATAACCGTTCAGATAAAATGAAAGCCCTCACTCTCCTCTATCTTATTTGTAAAGCAACTAGGTAAAAAACACACCCTAACTAGATCAAACCTAGGAGAGAAGGTGAGTTGGGAGAGCAAAAACTCGTAATTAGGGTTTCTGGATCAAAAAGTTGTAAAAAAAAGTGATTTAAAACTGTTCTGCGTATTTAAACTGGACAGGCTCGCTCGAGCGAAGACATGGTCGCTCGAGCGACCAGACACAAAAAAATCCACGCTCGAGCGAAGAAAAGCTCGCTCGAGCAAAAACTCGATGCTTCAGGTCTGCAACCCAGAAGCTCGCTCGAGCGACGAAATGCTCGCTCGAGCGACGAACTCGAAAGCATACACCTCACTCGCTCGAGCGAAGAAATGCTCGCTCGAGCCAAGAAACACATCTCTCAGGTCTAAGTACTAGACGCAATCGCTCGCTCGAGCCAAGGAAAGCTCGCTCGAGCGAAGAACCAAAAACGAAGACCTCGCTCGAGCGAAGAGAAGCTCGCTCGAGCGACCAAGTCAAAAACTGAACATGCAGACTTGGTTTCTAAACCCAACCAATCTGCAACCAACCTGCTAAACACATCCTATAACCCAAGAATAAGGAATTAAAGGACAACAACAACAAATATAACCGCGGAATCCACGGAACGTAAGTCCGGATACAATAATCAAATGGGAAAAAGACCGGGGTCGCTATAAATGAAGTCCTGCAATTGTTTAGAAAATGGGTGCTTTTACCATCAATAGAGCAGCATTTTGTGATCATCAACTTCTACAGTTTTGTTTACTAAAATTTAATCTTTCAAGTTCAATGTTGAACCTTCTACAGTTTTGTATGCATTTTGCTTAGTTTTCAGATGTACAGTTACATTACTTGCTCTAAATAACAACATTCTTACAAAACAGTGAGTCACATTTGTTGCTTTAGAAAGTTGACATGCATAAACAAAGAGCAATACATTACTTCTACTTCTACTTGTACTTCTACTTCTCACTTGTATATATATTATTACATCTTCATAACTGATACAACACCAATTACAAGCAAGATAAAGAACCATAAATACGACACCAACTTCGATTTATGTCTGTTTCCAATTTAAGCATCTTCACGCTCTGAAATTGAAGTTGTTCACTTTGAAATCGAAGTTGTTCGCTCATAAATCGTAGCTATTCAGTGACAGTTGACATATTTTCCATTTGCATTTCTCTTTCACCTCTACATTGTGAATTTGTAGGCAAGTACCATCCAATAAAACCGCCGCAATCATGACAACAATAAAATAATTTGTTTTTGTTTCGTTCTGTCTCAGAAATTCAAATAGTTGCTTTTTTACGACATTTAGGACAATTTTTGTTACAATATGTTAATTGGTCTGAGGTACTGCCATTAACCCTTGAAGTTGACATTTGCAAAAATATAAAGCCAAATTGTAATAATTTACACAATCTACCCAGTCACCCAGTTAAAGTTATGCACAAGCCAACAAAGAAAAGTAAGCACCACAACATAACATGATCAAGCATTTGTGTTTCAAAAGAAGAAAAAATCCGTCAAGTACTTATCAACTTGTCAAAAAACAGGGGCATATATTCTCAAAAAAAAAAAAACAGTGTACAAGTCTCCCCTATCAATTAGTTAACCAATTTTCTTACTTCTATGAATTTGCAACAAAATATAAGTTACATACTTATACAATTCCGTAAAACCAGTTATAGTAGCAACAATCCAAGTTAATTTACTTACAACAATTGATTTTTTTCTTTTGTAATATTAAAAAAATGATAGGGCTTCAAAACAATAGAGCACCAAACTTCATATAACTAGCAGTATTGTTTTAATTTGTTCAAATGTGAAATGGGGTTGATTGAACAAAGTAGATTGTCGAGCATATTAATTAAGTAAGATTGATTGAAGCAAAATCATGGTTTATCAATAGTTTTGCTTTGAGAAAAAATGAATAAACCCAAACGAAATAGCAACAAATGATCCTTATCCTGTGCTCCAAACTAAAAAGAATAAATAACCCAGCTCAAACGCTCTTTATATATACACAAACACTATATTAGAAGCCCTAAATCTATTTGTAAGTCATATATACACAGAAACATACATACAAGCCCTAAATCAATTTGTAAATTATATATACACAGATAGTATATTACAATGCCTAAATCAATTTGTAAGTTATATATACACAGATAGTATATTACAATGCCTAAATCAATTTGTAAGTTATATTGTTATATATATACAAACACATACATACAAGCCCTAAATCAATTTGTCATTTATATACCTCTAGGTTGGAGTCGCTGGTTTGGGTTGCTTGTCGAAATAAAGACTCGGTCGGCAACAGAAGATAGAGACTCGATCGTCTTGGTTGGAGAAAGAGTCGAGAGAAGACAGAAAGTCCTCCACCGTTCGGCGGGACTGAGGAGAAGCGAGAAGCGAGAGAGTCGATCGTCGGGAGTGAGGATAGAGGGAGACAAAGAGGCTCGGTCGGAGAGAGAGTTGGTCGTCGGCGGGGTTGAAATAGACCTATGCTCGTCGAGGAGTGAGAGGTCAAAGACACAGAGAGAGACAACAACGAATATATATATAGAGAGAGATATAGAATACTCCGAAAATAATTTTGAAATTTGAAATCAAGAATGAGAAAGAGAGAGAAAAGGGCAAGTTAGCAAAAGTTGTTGCCACGTCATAGCAAGGGCGAGTTAGCAAAAGTTGTTGCCACGTCATTTAGAGCTCCGAAACATTTATTGGGACCTGTGCATCCGACAAGTGTTTGTATAGATTAATAGTCTCACAAATATTAGTAACGTTCTTTTAAATTTGTTACTAAAAATTAACGATTAGTGATATTTTTTTGTAATAAATTTTGTAATTGTTGCTAAAAACTAACAATTAGTGACATTTTTTTTGAAAGCCGTTAAAAACATTAAAAAAAATAAGACTTTACGATAACAATTAAAACTGAGTAAGACTTTTTAATACATTGATGCAACCATTTACCTAATATGACTTTTCAGTCAATTTCCCTTGTTACAATAGATGTAAAATGAGTCTGACTAATTTTCCACCCACCCATTTTCCTAATATGACTTTTCAGTCAATTTCCCTTACTGCAACAGATATAAAATGAGTCTCACTAATTTTCCACTTTTCCACCAAAAATGTTTGAGACCTCTAAATGAGGAGCTCTGGAGGGGTCCTATCTTATGATTTGATATTTTAGCTTGTGATGTCGCATTTTTTATTTTTTTATTTTTTTTACGTATTGCCATTAGAGTTGGCATTAGAGCTCCAACTCTAGTGCTCTCTATCATCTCTCAATTTTCCACTTACACTTTTAATTTTATTATTTTACTATTACTATTATTATCATAGTATATTTTAATTTTTTAATGAGGCAACTAGGCATATAAAAGGAACACTTTCGCCACTGGTGTCGGGAAGTACACAGAAGAGAGAGAGAGAGAGAGAGAGAGAGAGAGCCGTAGATAATCGATGGCCGAGAATGAACATTCCCTCTAGACAGAAAATCTTACGGATGATGATATGATCCGTGACTTTCCTCATGATTTTGAATCATATGCGAAGAACCACCAACTGCTCTGCTAGCGCGGAGATGATAACATTGGCTGGGTTTCTTTGACTCCGCCTCCCTTCTCCGGTTAGTTTCTCTCTCTTCTCATATTACTTACTGGTTGGCTTTCACTCCAATTATTCTCTATTTAACCAATGCCTTATTGAAACACTTACTATTAATTTTCTTTTTCTTTTTTTATTAAAAAATTTAATTTAGGGATGGTTTGAGATGTTCTAAATAAGTGCACTTTTTGACCTTTTTTTTTTTTAAATATGTAAAAAAGTAGAGAAAGTGAGTAGAAAAGTAGAGAAGAGATGTTGATTGATGTGACTCAAATAGGTATATGTCTGCCCAAAAAAATACACTTTTTTAGTGCATTCCAAACACCTAATTAATTTTGGTTAGTTTATCTCTAAGAAAATCCAACTCCGGTTGTCAGTGTTCAAATATAGGGAAAATATCAAATAATAGGTGACACAAAACAAAATGGTAATATATAGCATTTCTAACCTGTGCTTAAGTAGTAGTAGGTATATTAACAATTTTTTTATATATTTAGATTTATGCCTCGTTTGGAAATAGGCTATTTTAGAAATTTTTTGGCTTTTTACGACAAAATGTGCAAAAAAATAGAGAGAGTGATGTAATAATTTATAGTGACTTTTTAACTTTTTAGCAAAAACTGAAGGTTGCCAAACGAGACCTTAAATTAGATTTAGTAGATTCCACTTTCTTTTCTTATTCTTACCTTATTCTTACTTTGCATTTTTTTTTTTTTTTTTTTTTTGCTTGGAAATTTGCAAAATCATGCAGAGATAATCGATGGAACCCCGATTGCTCCTCCTATTCCCGAGTTTGTGGAGAATATAAAATCCTACTTTAAATGTATGATATATATCTGGCCGGGTACACAATTTCTTATACAGTTTTGGAAAGTCATAGAAATTTGGGGCAATCGTTTACTTACAACTCGACACCAACCTTTTGGTGTTAACAGGAAGATCGATGAAGGACTTTGTTTGTATAGATTGATATCTTTGGATTATGAATTTGATGTGGATGGAGTGAGTGAGGAACATCTTGGCCTCCTTCGTCGTGTGTTCCACCATCAACAGCTGGAGTCTACTCCAAAAGTGAAGTATTACTCCTGCAAAGAGGATCCACGGCGCGATCGTGCTATCAGTTGCAATATGGAAATTGTTTTGTGCTGTTTTGGTGCTGAAATTGGGCTGTTTCTGTGCTGAAATTAGGGCTGTTTTTTTCTGAAATTAGGCTGTTTTTCTTCTTCTTCCTCTTCTTCTTCTTTTTTTTTTTTTGGCTAAATTTGCAGGTGAAAATGGTTTTTATTTTAGATTTTGATTTTTTTTTCTCAGATTAGATTTTGGGGCTGGTTGATTTTTTTGGGCTCTTCTTCTCCTTCTTCTTCTCCTTTTTCTTCTAATTTTTCAGATTGCCCAGGGGGAAGGAAGAAGAGGAAGCAAAGAGGGGGCAAAAAAAAAACCAATTGGTTTTGATTTTAGATTTTTTTTTTATTTTGAGTTTTGATTTTGATTTTTTTTTTCTCAGATTAGATTTTGGGCCTATTTTATTTTTTTGGGTCTTCTTCTTCTTCTTCTTCTTCTTCTTCTTCTTCCTCCTCCTCTAATTTTTCTAATTTTTCTAATTTCATAACAAATAGGTCCTTTTATTAATAAATCATCAAGTTAATTAACAGTTTTTAATAATGTTAAAATTTTATTTCAATTAATAATTCAGAGAATTTTATTATTGTATAGGTGAACAGTTAGAAATTTCACTTTTTCAATTAATTTTGTTAAATAAAAAATTTTGACACGGAGGTATTTGTAATTTTCCAAACCACAGAGGGCAATTCGTATTTTAAGCAAACCTCAGGGGGTGTATTTGTGATTTACCCTTATCATTAATGAAAGGAAAATTGATGTAATTATAACAAAAATATAAGAATTACTATTTTATTTTTTCACCTCTCAAGGGAGGTGAGTAGAATTTACCTAATTGTTTATAGTAGCCCCATTTACAAGGCAATACAGATTTCCACCAAAGTATTGGACCAATTGAAATACTCCATGCCAGGGTAAGGTGCACCTGTCCAAAACAACAAAGCTGATTTTGGACAATTGTGCAACACTTTGGTGCAACCTAAGTTGGTCGTTTTAATAGCCGCAACTCTGCTGATTTTTTCATGTACTATATACAATGTTTTGGTATTATTATTTAGGATAAATTACAAATACACCCCTTAAGATTTGTTTAAAATACGAATTGTCCCTTATGGTTTAGAAAATTACAAATGCCTCCCTATCAAAACTTTTTATTTAACAGCATTAATTGAAAAAGTAAAATTTCTAACTGTTCACCTATACAATAATAAAATTATCTGAATTATTAATTAAAATAAAATTTTAACATTATTAAAAACTGTTAATTAACTTGATATTTTATTAATAAAATGACCTATTTTTATGAAATTAGAAATCTTAAGGGGCATAATGTAATTTTTAGAACCACGGGGGGTAATTTGTAATTTAAGTAAACCTCACAGGGTGTGTTTGTAATTTACCCTATTATTATTTATAAGTCAACTTATTTATTTAAAAAAAGGTTGACTAATAATGTTTGATTGTAATTTTAAATTATAACTTATTTGATTTATTCAGTTTATTTGAACCCCCCCTCCCCCCCCTCCCCCAAAAAAAAAAAATCTTCATAATTTATAGTTCTTTTTAACTGAAATCCTTTAATAAGTCTGGCTAAAAGAATCTTATTTCTTTTGTCTTAATTACTAGAAAAAAAAGTTATGTGACAGTTTATTTAATCAAAGATATTCAAATTTTTTTCCACAAATTATCAAAAGTTGTGACAAATAAATTTATATTTTTTTTTAGCTAATAATGTAAAAGGCTATAGTCATAAAAGTTGACTTATAAGTGAAAATATTTTATTCTTGCAAATATCTTTCAGTTTAAATCTATCAAGATTCTTCAATTATATCATTTCAGTTCTCTGTGGTTTTTCGGTCTGGCAACTTCAAAATGTATGCATTTGTGTGATGAGAAAGTTAGTGGCAAACTGTAATTGAAATGTCAAATCTTGTATTGTTTTGTTCATTAGATATTGTAAGGACTCTGGGCTAACAAATATGTATTCATGAAATATTATCAAGATAAGTATGAAACTCTCGAAGAAATCCAGAAGATATTAGAAGTGGTGTATAGCACTCATTGTCTACCTTGGGCTCAGACTTGGGCCTCGTGTAGGCTTTGCAATGCTGTGAGAGGGCCATATGGGTGGTTTTTTAGATGCATGTGCTTTCCAACACCTACGAAAAGGGCAGGGGGTTGTTGGGAGAGCAGTTTCATCCCAAAATTTGGTCTTTTGCAAAGATGTTACTCAATTTAGCATAACTGAGTTCCCTTTAGCACACTACGCACGCAAATTTGGAGTTACAGGTTCTTTTGCAATTTGCTTGCAGAGTAGATATATTGAAGACAATGATTACGTGCTAGAATTCTTTTTGCCCCCAAACTACACTGAAGGTGGGGATCTGAGGATTGCTTTGGTTCCGTTATTGACAATAATGAAGCAGCATTGTAAGAGTTTTAAGGTTGCTTCTAGAGAAGAACAAAGAGAAGAGTTATCTATTGAAGTTCTTGATTTTTCAAAGGACGATAAACTTTATTCTTATCAAATACCCCCAATTGCAAGATCTCCAAATAGAATGGAGAATGGAGAAGAGATGGTGTTTCTAAATTTATCCAATCAACAATTACTAGAAGTGGAGAATATAAAATCATACAGAGATAATCAATGGAACCCCGATTGCTCCTCCTATTCCTGAGTTTATGGAGAATATAAAATCCTACTTTAAATGCGTGACATATATCTGGCAGGCTACACAATTTCTTATACAGTTTTGGAAAGTCATAGAAATTGGGGGCAATCGTTTACTTACAACTCAACATCAACCTTTTGGTTTTAACAGGAAGATTGATGAAGGACTTTGTTTGTATAGATTGGTATCTTTGGATCATGAATTTGATGTGGATAGAGTGAGTGAGGAACATCTTGGCCTCCTTGGCCATGTGTTTCGCCATCAACAGCTGGAGTCTACTCCAAAAGTGAAGTATTACTCCTGCAAAGAGTATCCACGGCGCGATCGTGCTATCAGTTGCAATATGGAAAATGTTTTGTAGCTCAAAACACGTTGCCCAGAATGGCTCGATTTTCCAAAACGACGTCGTTTTCATTTTTTTTTTTCTTCTTTCTTTCTTTCCCTTCCACTTCTCATTTCTCTCTCAAAGGTTGAACCAAACCCAAACAAACAGAGAGAAAGAGAGAAATAGAGAAGGAGGAAGAGATGAAGAGGGGGAAGAGATGAAGAGGGGGAAGAGAAGGAAGAGGAAGAGAGGATGCCAGAGATGACTTCGCCAACCAAATGGAAAGCCGCGATCTAGCCATATCGGAGACGGAGAAGAAGAATTGGTTTGATTTTTCTTTAAAAAATCACATCTCAGATTAGCTCCCAAAAAAAAAATGTTGCTGTTTTGGTTTTGTTTTTGCTCAAATTGCTACTGTTTTGGTGTTGTTTTGATGCTGTTTTGGTGCTGAAATTGGGGCTGAAATTAGTGCTATTTTGGTGCTGAAATTGGGCTGTTTCTGTGCTGAAATTAGGGCTATTTTTTTGTTGAAATTAGGCTGTTTTTCTTCTTCTTCTTCTTCTTCTTCTTCTTCTTCTTGTTTGCTGAATTTGCTGCTGAAATTGGTTTTGATTTTGGTTTTGTCTTTTGATTTTGGTTTTGTCTTTTGATTTTGATTTTTTTTTCTTAGATTAGATTTTGGGACTGTTTGATTTTTTTGGGCTCTTCTTCTTCTTCTTCTTCTTCTTCTTCTTCTAATTTTTCAGATTGCCCAAGGGGAAGGAAGAAGAGGAAGCAGAGAAGGGGGAAAAAAAACCAATTGGTTCTTGATTTTAGATTTTTTTTTGATTTTGAGTTTTGATTTTGATTTTTTTTTCTCGGATTAGAGCTTGGGGCTGTTTTATTTTTTTGGGTTCTTCTTCTTCTTCTTCTTCTTCTTCTTCTTCTTCTTCTTCTTCTTCCTCTAATTTTTCAGATTGCCCAAGGAAAGGAAGAAGAGGAAGTAGAGAGGGGGGAAGGGGAAAAGAGGTCAAAACAACGTCGTTTCCAACAATCGAGCCATTCGGGGAAATCAGTTTTTCGAGCTACCCAGCAGCTCCGGTTGCAATATTAAGCATTCCGTGGTTGTACCATTGTTTGAACCTTCTAGGCGGTGCAATATTGGTGTACTTGAGATTGTGTCAACAGTTGAAATAATATTTGGAACTTGTAGGAGTTTCCTTTATAAGTTTGTCCCCTAACTCCCTAATTGGAATAATTAGTCCCATTTTTACGTTCTCTTCTTTACTTTTGTTTATTTATTTATTTTTTTTTATTCCTATCCCATGATTGTTAATTTTAATTTTCAATGATGGTTTCTTTTTCTTTTTCTTATTATTTTTTGTTGATGGAGCTCAAATTATTTTACTAGTTGGTTCCATTTTACTGGCCAATCTTGTAATGGTTTCTTAATCTTACCTTTTCATTAATTTCATTGTGTAAATCATTTAACATGGAGTTCGACAATTTTGAAACTTGAAATCAAGAGAGAGAGAGAGAGAGAGAGAGAATACTCCGAAAATAATTTTGAAATTTGAAATCAAGAATGAGAAAGAGAGAGAAAAGGGCGAGTTAGCAAAAGTTGTTGCCACGTCATTAGGACTTGTGCATCCCACAAGTGTTTGTATAGATTAATAGTCTCACAAATATTAGTAACGTTCGTTTAAATTTGTTACTAAAAATTAACGATTAGTGATATTTTTTTGTAATAAATTTTTTAATTGTTGCTAAAAACTAACAATTAGTGACATTTTTTTTGAAAGCCGTTAAAAACATTAAAAAAATAAGACTCTACGATAACAATTAAAACTGAGTAAGACTTTTTAATACATTGATGCAACCATTTACCTAATATGACTTTTCAATCAATTTCCCTTGTTACAATAGATGTAAAATGAGTCTGACTAATTTTCCACCTACCCATTTTCCTAATATGACTTTTCAAGCATCTCCAACGGTAATAGGCATTTTACTTATCTAAACATTATTATAAAGTATACATTTTATTTTGCCTATCAACTGTTTCATGTTTCTGCTCTAACCATGCTCTTTATTTTAGCAATTCATCAAAATACTATTAATTTTATAAAATGCCACATCAGCAACAAAGATGGAGGGAAATAATCTTAATGATTAAATACATTTTGCCTAGCCTTGAAGGCTAGCTACATGTAGCTAGTAAATGTGAGTTGAGCTAAAATGCCTAATTACATGCCTAGTGCATTGGAGTTGAAAAAAGTGAGTCATACTAGGCATTTTACCTAACAAGCATTATATGCCTAGTGCATTGGAGATGCTCTTACAATAGATGTAAAATGAGTCTCACTAATTTTTCACTTTGAGACCTCTAAATGAGGAGCTCTAGAGGTAGGCCCCACCTTATGATTTGATATTTTAGCTTGTGATGTCGCATTTTTTTTATTTTTTTTATGTATTACCATTAGAGTTGGCATTAGAGCTCCAACTCTAGTGCTCTCTATCATCACTCAATTTTCCACTTACACTTTTAATTTTATTATTATACTACTATTATTATTATCATAGTATATTTTAATTTTTTAATGAGGCAACTAGGCATATAAAAGGAACACTTTCGCCACTGGTGTTGGAAAGTACACAGAAGAGAGAGAGAGAGAGAGAGAGAGCCGTAGATAATCGATGGCCGAGAATGAACATTCCCTCTAGACAGAAAATCTTACAGATGATGATATGATCCATGACTTTCCTCACGATTTCAAATCATATGCGAAGAACCACCAACTGCTCTGCTAGCGCGGAGATTATAACATTGGCTGGGTTTCTTTGACTCTGCCTCCCTTCTCTGGTTAGTTTCTCTCTCTTCTCATATTACTTACTGGTTGGTTTTCACTCCAATTATTCTCTATTTAACCAGTGCCTTATTGAAACACTTACTATTAATTATCTTTTTCTTTTTTATTAAAAAATTTAATTTAGGGGTGGTTTGAGATGTTCTAAATAAGTACACTTTTTGACTTTTTTTTTTTTTAAATATGTAAAAAAGTAGAGAAAGTGAGTAGAAAAGTGAGAAGAGATGTTAATTGATGTGACCCAAATAAGTATATGTCTACCCAAAAAAATACACTTTTTTAGTGCATTCAAACACCTAATTAATTTTGGTTAGTTTTATATCTGAGAAAATCCCAACTCCGGTTGTCAGTGTTAAAATATAGGGAAAATATCAAATAATAGGTGACACAAAACAAAATGGTAATATATAGCATTTCTAACCTGTGCTTAAGTAGTAGTAGGTATATTAAACAAGTTTATATATTTAGATTTATGCCTCATTTGGAAATAGGCTATTTTAGAAATTTTTTGGCTTTTTACAACAAAATGTGCAAAAAAATAAGAGAGTGATGTGATAATTTATAGTGACTTTTAACTTTTTAGCAAAAACTGAAGGTTGCCAAACGAGACCTTAAATTAGATTTAGTAGATTCCACTTTCTTTTCTTATTTCTTACCTTATTCTTACTTTGCATTTTTTTTTTTTTTTTTTTTTTGCTTGGAAATTTGCAAAATCATACAGAGATATTCGATGGAACCCCGATTGCTCCTCCTATTCCCCGGTTTGTGAGAGAGAATAAAAATCCTACTTTCAATGTATGATATATATCTGGCCGGGTACACAATTTCTTAAATAGTTTTGGAAAGTCATAGAAATTGGGGGCAATCGTTTACTTACAACTCGACACCAACCTTTTGGTTTTAACAGGAAGATCGATGAAGGACTTTGTTTGTATAGATTGATATCTTTGGATTATGAATTTGATGTGGATGGAGTGAGTGAGGAACATCTTGGCCTCCTTGGCCGTGTGTTCCGCTATCAACAGCTGGAGTCTACTCCAAATGTGAAGTATTACTCCTGCAAAGAGTATCCACGGCGCGATCGTGCTATCAGTTGCAATATGGAAAATGTTTTGTAGCTCGAAACTCGTTGCCTTGAATGGCTCAATTTTCAGAAACAACATGGTTTTGATTTTTTTTTTTTTTTCTTTCTTTCTTTCTTTCCCTTCCACTTCTCATTTCTCTCTCAAAGGTTGAACCAAACCCAAACAAACAGAGAGAAAGAGAGAAATAGAGAAGGAGGAAGAAAGGAAGAGAGGAAGAGGGGGAGGAGAAGAAAGAGGAAGAGAGGATGGCGGAGATAACTTCGCCGACCAAATGGAAAGCCGCCCATATCGGAGACAGAGAAAGAGAATGGGTTTGATTTTTCTTTAAAAAAATCACATCTCATATTAGCTCCAAAAAAAAATCAAAAATGTTGCTATTTTTGTTTTGTTTTTGCTCAAATTGCTACTGTTTTGGTTGTTTTGTTGTTTTGATGCTGTTTTAGTGCTGAAATTGGTGCTTTTTGGTGCTGAAATTGGGGCAGTTTTTGTACTGAAATTGGGGCTGAAATTAGTGCTGTTTTGGTGCTGAAATTAAGGCTGTTTTTTTTGCGAAAATTAGGCTATTTTTCTTCTTCTTCTTCTTCTTTTTTTGCTGAATTGCTGGTGGGAAATTGGTTTTTATTTTAGATTTTGATTTTGATTTTTTTTTCTCAGATTAGATTTTGGGGCTGGTTGATTTTTTGGGCTCTTCTTCTTCTTCTTCTTTCTTCTTCTTCTTCTTCTTCTTCTTCTTCTTCTAATTTTCAGATTGCCCAGGTGGAAGAAGAAGAGGAAGTAGAGAGGGGGGGGGGGGAGGGGGGAAAACCAATTTGTTTTGATTTTAGATTTTTATTTTGATTTTGAGTTTTGATTTTGATTTTTTTTTCTCAGATTAGATTTTGGGGCTGTTTTATTTTTTGGTTCTTCTTCTTCTTCTTCTTCCTCTAATTTTTCAAATTGCCCAGGAAAAGGAAGAAGAGGAAGCAGAGAGGGAGGGGGGGAAAAAAAAAGAGGGTCAAAACGATGTCGTTTCCAACAACCGAGCCTTCGGGGAAAGTTTTTTCGAGCTACCCAGCAGCTCCAGTTGCAATATCAAGCATTCCGTGGCTGTACCATTGTCTGAACTTCTAGGCGGTGTTGTATTGGTGTACTTGAGATTGTGTCAACAGCTGAAATAATATTTGGAACTTGTAGGGTTTCTTTATAGGTTTGTCCCCTAACTCCCTAATTGGAATAATCAGTCCCATTTTACGTTCTCTTCTTTACTTTTGTTTATTTATTTATTTTTATGCCTATCCATGATTGTTAATTTTAATTTTCAATGATGGTTTCTTTTTCTTTTTCTTATTATTTTTGTTGATGGAGCTCAAATTATTTTACTAGCTGGTTTCATTTTACTGGCCAATCTTTTTAAATGGTTTGTTAATCTTACCTTTTCATTAATTTCATTGTGTAAATCATTTAACATGGAGTTCGACAACAATTCTTATTCACGTATTGAGCTTTTTATTCTGATATCACATCATTGACATTAATCATTTGGATAAATTATATTGATCTCTCGTGAGGAAATGGATAGTTTCATTATGATGCCCCAGGGCTAACAAAATATACTCATTGTTAGCTCAGTTAACCTTATTATTAGGGTAAATTACAAACACACCTCATGAGATTTACTTAAATTACAAATTACCCCTGTGGTTCTAGAAATTACATTATGCCCCCTAAGGTTTCTAATTTCATAACAAATAGGTCCTTTTATTAATAAATCATCAAGTTAATTAATAGTTTAATAATATTATTTTATTTCAATTAATAATTCAAAGAATTTTATTATTGTATAGGTGAACAATTAGAAATTTCACTTTTTCAATTAATTCTGTTAAATAAAAAATTCTGACAGGGAGGTATTTGTAATTTTCCAAACCACAGAGGGCAATTCGTATTTTAAGCAAACCTCAGGGGGTGTTTTGTAATTTACCCTTATCATTAATGAAAGGAAAATTGATTAATTATAACAAAAATATAAGAATTACTATTTTATTTTTCCACCTCTCACAGGAGGTGAGTAGAATTTACCTAATTGTTTATAGTAGCCCATTTACTAG
>JAPPVO010000013.1:119062926-119266600 GCA_030407325.1 Camellia japonica | reverse complement strand
GCTTATTGCTTGTTGCCTTGTTTACCATCTTTGATTTTGGAGGGGCAATAGATGGGTAATGATGATTGATTTAGAAATGAAAACTGTTGAATGTACAATGAAGTTGGTTGAATCTAGTAGATTGCAACATTGTGTACAATTTTAATTACACTATTACTTCATTTTGCATTTTCATTAGTTTATATGAAATACGAAATGTAACACTTCGGAAAGATATTGATAAATCCAAATTGGTAAATAACACAATAGTTAGTTCACTTCTTTCTTAGAAGTAACTACTGAAATGAGAATTCAACTACTGGAAATAAAAGCCTCTAGGATTACTGAGCGAAGTTCTTCACTGTGGACATGACAGTAACTTCCGCTTGGACAATCAAAGTATCATTAATGAGGAAGCCTCCAAAGTATCCTTAATGAGGAAGCCCTTGGAGGTCTTGCGGAGATCAGTTAGCAACAAGAATGAAGGGAAGCCATAGCTGGTTTCTGAAGCAGTGAACCAGTAATCATCTGCAAAACAATAGTGGGGTAGTTGTTATTTCTTTCTTATTTGATCCAAAAAGATCCAATGTAAAGGCAAAGCCCTTTCTAATCTCTGAAAAATGAACAAATCCAAATGGGATATGAATAGTCATATGAAGTTGGTTAACTCAGATAGATTAACAAAAACGGTGAATATATATGCATGAAACTTCACCTGTCATTTCTTGATGCTGAGAATTATGGTATTGGTTCCTTATGCAGAGACTGAATTCTGCATAAATTTTTCGTTCAGAAAGAAGGTTTCCCAATTATCTAACTCTAGAAAGAGGGACAGGTACTTTTCATCTGAATGTCCTTTGGGATAGAGCCATATCTTCCTGGAGTCATTGCAAGAAATCATGGAAAGCAGTTATTGTTAGATTGATTCAATCTACTTACTGGAATTGAGATGAGCAACAATCAATGAATATGCTTACCAATTGCAACTTCCAGCAGTGAAGATATCAGAGTGAGTTTCTCCGTCTAGAGATGAAAAATTATCAATCTTCCAAAGTATTAGTAATGTTGAGTTCCTTCGCTAAGGTCAGGCACTCTCCTCTGCCAGTATAATTTATAAGAAAAACTTCTGCTCCAAACACGTGTTGCGAAGGAGGTATCCACTAGCAGCATCACGGAAAGCACTGAGAGGGAGTAATTGGGCGAAACCCCACCCTGTTTTCATCCCATGAAAGTGTCTTACCTTCCCATCAGCATCTGAGCATTGAAATAGAAGAAAGAAAAATCAGCTGAGGATGAAAAATTTAGAAGCCTCAACCAATAAGAAAGGAAATTAACTACCTTGGATGGTCACGTACTTGTCTTGAATCTCATCATACACAAGCAATTTGAAGTTGACATTGACCTCCCAACCTAGAGGTAAATTACTTGTCTCTACAATTTCCCAGTAGAGAGAGATGTGTCCTCCTTTTCTTTCTTTGTCGCCATTTGGGTAGAGAGACAGTTTCCTTCCAAGCTCAACACAAAAAGAACTGAGAATCAGCTTATGGGTATCTCAACAAGGCCTTAGAAATAAAGAGTTTACCAACTCAACCATTTGTAGCCACTGGCTTCGAAAATGTCTGATTCTGATTCATAATTCTGCACTCCAGTATTTAAGAGTACTTGTGAGAGTAGTGAGAAGCAGTTGATCTTGAAAATGTAGTGAGCTGGTTGTATGTCTCTTGATCTTGATATTTCTGCAAAATGTTGAAGAGATAAAATGTGAAATTACTTTGAAACATCTAGTTTGCTTTGTTTCCTTACATTCAATTCAACTACTACAGAGTGTATTTTCACCAAATTATAAATATTGTTCATGTATTTATCAATAAAAAAAAAACCAGAGTGTAATTGAAACATTCAATAGTTACTTGAATACAATTACATTGTTGATTAGTTTTATAATTTTTCTAGTGATTATTAAAATGTGTGTTGATGACTACATGATTCTGTGACATAGACTGACAGTACTATTCAGTGTGTTTGGTTTTAATTTTCTGAAAATTGAGTTTTTTGTTTTTTGTATTTTTTTGTTTTTAGTGAATATATTTTAAATTTTAAGCAATTTTTTTTTTCTTTTTTAGATGCACCTTATTTAGATGTATCTAAATAGTAAATATTTGTGAAAAACTATTTAAAAAAATTAATAAATACACAAAAATACAAAAAATATACTGAATTTTCGTTTTTTCTTTTTGTATTTTTGGTATTTAGTGTATTTTTTAAAAACAATTTCACAAATATTATGCTTTTTAAGTATATTTATGTTAGGTATGTGTAAAAATTTTAAAAATTGCTTCGAATATTAAAAAAATTCATTGAAAAGATTAAAATACGGAAAATAAAAAAGTAAAATTTTCTGAAAATTATTTTCTAAAAACCACAACCAAACAAGCTAATTATCTTAACTATTAAGATTTTGAATTGAACTATTCTAAAAATGGTTGCCCTTTTTAATGTTAGATTTATTGTATGATTATGGATACATGTTAATGAACTTTTTAAAATACACACATGTATTAATATTTGTAAATTATCTATTATTAATAAATAAATAAATAAAAAGAGAAAAGTATGGATGGAAATCTCTAAAGCATAAATTGTTCATACAAATTTTCTCTCTCAAACACATCCACCACATATTATGTCCTTCAACTTGGGTGGTGCTCTTGTTTCTCTCTCTCTCTCTCTCTCTCTCTCTCTCTCTCATATTTCTGCAGAATAATAGCTATAAACACTGATGCAAGACAGTTAATACAGTTGTAACAAACAATCTGTTAAAACAGTTAAAAGGAGGGAGTTAGAGATAAGCTGCTAGTTAGTATGTTATAATTGGATAATATTTGTTAGTGATGGATGAGGAATGCTATAGTGTAAATTAGGAGAGAAATGTATCAGAAAGGGGATCTAATTGTATTGAATTTGTGCTGAATTGTTCTTTTAATTATCTGTCTCTCTGTTCATCTTCTTCCTCCATATTCTGTTTCTCTCTTCTTCCCTTCTTAACTGTGTTTTCAAGTTCTCTTTCTTGCTTTCATATTTCTATATGCATCATCCAAGAGACGGACGCTCGTTCACATATATATATAGAGAGAAGGGGGGTACCGGAGTTGCCATTGTCAAGAGGGATAGGATGGAATGATGGTTTCTTTGCCATGTTCTTGCCTCTGCCTCTCCACAGTACTTGGGCAATGACATTACTAAGTCTATTTCACAGTCTGCACCAAGCTTTGTGCCAAAAGGCAAAAACAATTTAGAAAAAGCAAACCCATTAATGTCTGCTTTAGCATCCTCCTATTATTATTTTATTTTATGACTTCTGTTCATATGTGCCTAGTTATGCCAACCACAAAAAGCCAACCACTTCAACAAATTTGTGACAATTTGATTAATTTAGGGATGTGATATCCTGTTGTAGGGATGTAAATAAGGGTCATCTGGCTGGATCACCGAGCATTGTGCTGCGAAAATGGTGCTGAAGTCCACCTGCAGGTTATGCCTAGCGGATTTTTTGACAGACCGAGCTGGCTCGGTCTAGGGCAAAAAAAAAACCTTATCAATTTCATTCAAAGTATTCTTCACTTTAGTGATAAGTCAAGTATTTCTGATTTAATGCTTTTAATTTTAAACTAAATTATGTTATCAAGTAGAGCTTGAAAGAATTGATAGCCATGGGGTTTAGTTATATTTGATTGATTGATTAATAGTATTATTATCTCAATTATTGAGGTTTTCAGTTTAACTGTGATTATGTATTGGTGAATTTTCTCATATAATTAAATTTCCGATTATAATTCATATAATATTTGCAAATTATTTGACAAAAATAAAAAATAAAATGCTCAAATTGCCTAGGCCTCTCAAATTTTAATAAAACCCATATGAGATGTAGGTTTATGTATGGCCTCCAACAAATTCTTAATTTGTTTTCAGTCATCTGGTAGAAACAAATAATTGAAATACTAAATTTCTTGAACACATGACCTAACAAAAATTATTGTAAATCACTACAAAAAATATAAAATAAAATAAAAAATCTCGAAACTTATTGCAAATTTTGATATATTCAACACCAAAGGGGAAAAAAAGAAAAATAAAATAAAATGACAAAAGCTAAATTTATTTAGTTAGTTAGGTTAGAAAAAATCAAAAGAAAATATATAGGTATACCGAAAAAATCATTTTTATTGTTTGGTTATTCAAAAAAAAAAAAAAAAACTGAATATTTATTTTCTTTCACATTTGTTTCCCTTATCAAATAAAAGAACCAAACACAGCATCAAGGGGTACATGTTTGGCCATCAATCTATAATTCCAGTCAATTTCTGTGACATGGAGAAGTTTTTCCATGTCCCAAGGGTAGAGCTACCTTCTTCTCGAAATCGACTATATGAGAAAATAACAGGGCCATGGCATTTGCTTATTGGTCTGTGGCGTGGTGGGACGACCTAGTGCCCATGGACACCGAATATTTTTTTTTTTTCATATGAAGGGTACATAAAACATTTTCTAGAAATTGTACATAGTTAAATATAGCACATAATCCCTGACTTACATTTTTAACACTTAGAAGGATAGTTCAATTGTTGTTTCCCAGAAATATTACAATTAACATACGTTTTCAACATTTAGAAGGAAGAAATAAAACAATACAATAATAGTGAATTACTACAGAGATAAAAGCCTCACTTATGTATATATTTACTCTGAGAAATTCTTCACCGTGGATGTGACAATAACTTCAGCTTGAACAATTAAAGTATCATTCACAAGGAAGCCCATAGAAGCATCATGAAGGTCAGTTGAGGACAGGAATGAAGAGACACCACCGGCGAAGTTTGAAGTAGAGAAACAGTTGGAAGCTGCAAAGAAAACAGTTGGCCAATCATTGTTTGATTACTATAAAGATCCATGTAAATGCAAAGCTCTTCATTATCTCCAGAGAATAAATGAAATGTCATACTTATTTTGAACATAAAAAGGAATAGGTAAAGCTATCAGCATGCTGTCAGAGACACATGAGATATCTGAATGGATTAAAAAGAAAAAAAGATGGAAATTTAACATTCATCACCTGTAAATTCCACATGCTGGTCATTGTATTGGTTCCTAATGCACAGACTGAATTTTGAATATGTTTTTCGTTCAGAAGGAAATGTATTCCAATTATCTAACACTAAATATAGGGACAACCATTTGTCCTTTTCCAGTGAATTTCCTTTGGGATAGAGCCATAGCTTCCTAGATTTGTCAAGAGTACGCCATCAAAAGCAGTTATTTGTCAGATTAACAATAGGAGAAGCGAAATTAATGATGGCATACCACTTATGATTTCCAATAGTGAAGACATCTGAGAAATGAATTTCGCCATCTAGAGATGAGAAGTTATCAATCTTCCAAGTGTGAGTATTGTCAAGTTCCTTCCCTAAGGTCAGACACTCTCCTCTGCCAGTATAATTTATAACAAAAACTTCTGCTCCAAACACGCATGTGTCTCGAATGAGGTATCCATTAGCAGCATCATTGAAAGTATTGAGAGGGAGTAATTGGGCAAAACCCCACTCTCTTTTCATCCCATGAAAGCGTCTTACCTTCCCATCGATGTCTGAGCATTGAAATAGAAGGAAAAATTAGCCAAGGATGATAATTTAGAAGCCTCCAGCAAGAAGAAATGAAATTGATTGGTTACTAAAGAAATTAACTACCTTGGATAGTCATATACTTGTCTTGAATTTGATTATACACAAACAATTTGAAGTTCACATTGACCTCCCAACCAAGAGGTAAATTTCTTGTCTCTACAATGACCAAGTAGACAGAGATGTGTCCTTCCCCTTCTCTTTCTCTGTCACCATTTGGATAGAGAGACAATTTCCTTCAAGTCAACACAAAAGAACTAAGAATCAGCTTGTGGGTATCTCAACAAGGTGAAGAACGAATGTTTAGAAATAAAGAGTATACAAAACCATTTGTAGCCACTGGCTTCGAAAATGTCAGATTCATAATTCTGCTCTTCAGTATCTACTAGTATTTGTGAGAGTAGTGAAAATCGCTCGATCTTGAAAATGTAGTGAGCCGGTGGTATGTCTCTTAGTGATCTCGTTACTTCTGCAAAATTTTGACCCAAAAAAATGTGAAATACTTTGAAGTATCTAGTTCGCCAAATTATAAATATTTGTTCTTGTATTTATCACTTAGCATACATGTCGTCATCAATTAATGAAAAAACGAAAAATTCATCTACGAGTGTAGTTTTGACATTTGAGCATTCAGTAGTTGCTTAAATACACTTCAATTGTTGATTAGCATCATAATTTTGGCAGTGATCATTCAAATTTACGTCAGTTAATTAGATTTAGTGACATCCGATTGATAATATTACTAACTGCTCTAAAGATGAATAGCGTTTTTAATGTTAAATTCATTGTATGACCTATGGATGTGTTGATAAACTTTTTAAATAAATAAATGTGTTATCATGATATTTAAAAATTATCTACTATTAATTGAAAAAAGAAAAAAAGAAAAGAAAAAAGGAAGAGTATAAAAAAAGAAAATTATCTCCTGCCAATTGAAATATAAATCATTGCAATTTGTAAATGAGTAAAATGCATTTTTTTTTTTTGCATCATAAAAAGCATAAATTGTTACTAGTTTTCAAATCACATTCGTTAGCAGACCTCATCAGTACAAGTAATTTTTTCATAACTATTGAATGATATTATCGAGATTCTCCATTTTAACCATTAATCATAAATGGAGAGGATCTCAATCTATATAAACATACATATACTGATGATACATAAACATTGGGAGATGGTCTAATTCCCATTCACTTCAATAACAGATCTAGAACATACAAACACACAGAGAAATACAACCTTCTATATCTTCAACCTGTGATAGATACATAGGTGGATTAATCTGTCACCAAGGCTTATCAAGAAAATCTCAACAAAAAAAAAAAAAAAAACACTGTTTCTCTCATTATTCTGGAGAATTCTAGAGAGAGAGAGAGTACCAGAGTTGCCATAGTCAAGAGGGATAGCATGCCATGAATTGTGGTCCATGTTCTCTGTCTCTGCATCAGATTTGGACGAAAACTTCATTCCTAAGTCTACTGAACAGTCTGCACTGAAGCAAAGCCTTAATATAAACAAAATGTAACATTTGCTGAATGGGAAAGTGAGTGATTAATAAAAAAGCTGAGAATGCATAAAGGCAAAAGCGATTAAAAGCAAACCCATTAAATGGTTGCTTTATTAACCTTTTATTTTAGAATAATACTATATGCACCAATTGATATACTAATTAGTGTATGTGGCATAATTTATTTTATGACTTTTGTTCATACATATGTAGTAAAAGCCTACCACAAAAACCTTTCCACTTCAACAAATTTGTGACAACTTTGATTGATTCATGTGTTTGATTTAAAGCTACTAAACACTTCCAAACTGACTACAATAATAATATAATGACCACATTTATATATCATAAAGTGTTTACTATCTTGTTTTATTATTGTAATGGTTTAAAGGGCCGCATACTAATATGTGATAACACATCTAATAATAAATAATTTATATGATACATAAATATAATCATTATAGTATTATTGCCGGCCAATTGGAGAAAAGATTAATTAAGAAAAGAAGAGGCATTACAAAAAAACAAAGTGCTGGCAAGGTGTTAACAATTGGACTGCGTTTGGATCTTAAGTTTTAGTAGGGATTTGTGGAAGGAAAAGAAAAGAGAGAAAGAAGGACAAAAATAAAGGCTAATTTTTTGTCACTTCTAATCTATTTCAGCTTCAAAGATCTCACACTATCGATTACAAAAATGAAATTTTCAACAGAGAAGCAACCCACTCCATCTTTGATTTCACCCAAATAGCAATCCTCACCTTAATTAGCTCCACTAGATCATCCCAATTCACCTCAGTTCCATTGAAGACAACCACATTAGTAATTCAAAGAGACCACATAATTGCAAAGAACAGAGATTCCCAAATTTGTCTAATCAAATGCATTGCAAACAATCCTCAGAGTTCCACCTCACAATGACATTGTCCCAATAATCTGTGAAGCTCAACCAGTGAATTTTCTTTTCCCATTCAAACAAGATAAGAAACTCAACCTCCATGATCCCCATAAACATCATTTCCCATTAGGGCAGAAAAACTCTGCCGCCACAGCTTGCTTCCGAGTAGACACTGTAAACAATCTAGGAAACAGATGATCAAGAGAACTTTCCCAAACCCATACATCAGACCAGAATTTAATTCAGAAAATGATATTATGGTTAAGCTTTGAATTGAAGTTGAACTAGTAGACTTCAAAAAAACTGGATAAAATAAGCTTGAATTGATAAAAAAAAAAAAAGCTGGTTGACAGAATTATCGTAAAGATATTGCAGTATCTTCTTGAAAATAACTACTGAGAATAACTGAGAATTGAAATAACTACTGATAACTGCTGAGAATTAAACTACTGAAACAAAAGCCTCAAGGACTACATAGTAAAGTTCTTCACTGTGGACATGACTGTAATTTTGCATTGGATAATTAAAGTATCTTTGACGAGGAAGCCCTTGGAGGCATCATGGAGATCACTAAGCAGCATGAATGCAGGGTAACCATAAGCACAATGAGAATCAGCACTGATCCAGTAGCTACCTGCAACACAATAGTTGTGCAATTGTTATTCGATTGCCAAAAATAGAACCATGTTAGAGGGAAAGCCCTTAATAATCTATGGAAAAACCAACAAATCCAATGGATGTTATTATTTGTCATATGATGTCAACTCTGAACTCGAAATTAACATAAGAAAATTTTCAAACGATGAATATGAATATGCGAGTTAACTCCACCTGTAATTTCTCGATGTTGGTCATGGTATTGGTTCCTTATGCAGAGACTGCCTTTTGTATATATTTTTTGTTCTGAAGGAAAGTTTTCCCGATTATCTGATGCTAAAAAGAGGGACAGGAACTTGTCCTTTTCTTCTGAATATCCTTTGGGACACAGCCATAACCTCCTGGAGTCAATACAACAAGACATGGCTAAGCAGTTATAAATCCACTTATTTGAATAAAATAAAATAAAAAATAACCCCCAACTAGTATCCATTAATGTGTGTTTGGGAGGGGTCAGATTGGTACATACCTAACCTTTGGCATGAATGCACAAAGTGGTTGTCCTCATGCTTGAACCCATAACCTCAAGATTAGTAAGCCAAGGTTTTAACCATTGAACCAATGGTTATCTCTACTTATTGAAACTAAGAAGAGAAAAATTCAAGAAATGCATACCACTTGCAATTTCCAATAGTAAACACATCAAAGTGATGAAATACACCATCTAAAGCTGAAAACCTATCAATCTTCCAAGTGTAAGTACTGTCAAGTTCCTTAAGGAGGGATAGACACTCCTCTCTGCCTGTAATTCATGACAAAAATCTCTGCTCCGAACATACAAGTGTCATGGATCAGGTATCCATTACTAGGATCATTGAAAATATTGAGTGGAAGTAATTGGGTGAACCCCCATTCAGTCTTCAGCCCATGAAAGCGTCTCATCTTTTCGTTGGAATCGAAAAAAATCAGGTGTGCAGATCAATGCCCAAATGTTGAATAAAATGAAAGAAGCCTCAAACAAGCATAAATGAAATCCACTACCTTGGACGGTCATGTACTTGTCTTGAATCTGATCATACACAAACAATTTGAAGCTCACATTGACCTCCCAACCAGGAGGTAAATTATTTGTCTCTGCAATTACCAAGTACAGAGAGATGTGTTCTTCCCCATTTCTTTCTTCATCACCATTTGGGTAGAGAGACAGTTTCCTTAAACACAAAAGACCAAAAAATCAGCTTATGGGTATACTGAACGTATAGAATCGTACTACAATCCCGATTCTACTACGATCCTGATCTTATCACAAAAAAATTCTTATTATTTATTTTTTATATATGTATGTATACGTGTATATCTATATAAAAATTTTACTATAAACTCTTTCTCCAAATATTTCTTCTAATTTATATTAACATAAAAGATGCATTATATCAAATTTATCCTTTTTTTAATGATTTTAAAATTATTTAACATACATTATCATTATAGATAATTTTTCATTTTATTTTACATTAAAAGTAAAATTTTAAGATTTTACGATCTGGTCCACAAGTCCCTACTAACAATCTTACCCAACATCCTGATTTTAACAACTTGGTATATAACTGCTTTATATTTTGATTTTGACATTTAAATTTTGATAACTTTTCAAATTATTTTCTTCTCCTTCTACATTCAATTGTTGATTTTCATAACACACCCATCGAGCGTGCACACCGTCTAATATATTGGGAAGATGGTTAAAAACTGGCATTTTGACTGTTTTTGGCTTTTTTTGAAAAAACGTGTAAAAGTTGTAAGAGATAATGTGACCCAAAATAGATTAAAAGCTGGAAGATGGCTTTTTACCATCTTTCCAAAATAGCCCGTAATCAACATGGGTGGTGCTCTTGTTTTTCTCTCATTATTTATAGAATCCTGACCATAAACACCCAACAGACGGACACTCTTATATATACAATAAGGGTTAATTTTACCTTAATTTCACACTATTTTAGTAACCATTTTTTATGTTTCACATTGGACTACCAATTTGATCTATTTAACCCTTGTAGGAGGGTTCAAGATGAACAATGATTAAGAGAGTGATTAGAGAGGCAAAACTATATTAATGGTCCAACAAGGTCGGAATGGCTGGAGAATGAGTCAATTAAAATTTGGGAAAGTTGGAGAATAAGTAGTTGGGTGAGGGTGGAGCAAGTGGTTCAAGGAGAAGAGAATGACAGTGCACAAATGTGCAGCATCTCCTCAAGTCCCAAAAGTCCTCCTCTTGGACCTTGGAAAATGGGTCCCATTTATAGGCTTTTCCTTGGCACCAAAAAATACCAAGTGACCAAATAAAGTGAGGATATTTGTTTTTGAGAATCACATGGAATATTATGCCTTAGACCACCAGGCTGAAGGTGTCATGTGTCCCTCTGCATGTACTATGTACTATCTGTTTGACGTAGATGCCCTAGCAAGTTCACTTGCAGCGGGAGTGTTTGCCGCTGCAACTTGCCTCCTTAGCTTAAACCTCAGTAAGTGCACTTGCGGCGGTAATGTTTGCCGCTGTACTTGCCTTCTCAGTTCAGTTTAGCCAAGACATGCATTCTCAAGACTTCATAGCCTGCTATCAGCTATGTTCGTGTTCACCTCAGCGACGTCTCTACCCTTAGTCACCTAACCACAAACTCCCCAGCTTCCCAAGGCGAAGGCCAGCTACGTCAGCTATCAGCCATGATGTGCCTTAGTACTAAGCCCAAGGGGGTTTCCTTAGTCTTGCCTGTGCAACCAAGGTAGGTTCATGTCCTGGGTAAGTGGAAAGGGAGTCTCTTGCACTCGGGTTGCATTGTTTCTATATTCGCGGGGTCACCGCGGTATACTGGTGTCTCTGGGCCTGCTATTAACTCCAACCAATAAGCCTTGGGGCCTGCTATCAGCGCCAAGCTAGTAAGTTTCGGGACCTGCTATCAGCCTTAGGGACATGCTATCAGCCCTAGGGTAGTAATGCCTTGGGGCCTGCTATTAGCGCCAAGCATTAGCCTCTACTTGAGGAGGGGAAGCTTCTCCTGAAGGCTACTATCACCTTGGTGGGGTGTTTTCCTCCGCAAGTTATTTGTGACGATTATAGTTACTGTGGCGGCTGTTTCCTCTGGCAAGTTCAAATGGCGGCGCCAACAATACTAGAGATGGTGGCACCGACAAAGTACCTCTGCAACTTGGCCGCTATAAGTGTTGCTTCTGCAACTTAGTTGCTCCGGTCTTCTCTTTCTCTCAACAACTTCAAATGGCGGCGCCGACAATATTAGGAATGGTGGCGTTGAGACAAAGTGCCTTAGCAACTTGATCGCTGCAAGTGCTACCTCCATAACTTGACTTAGACATTTTTTTTCATGGAGTCTATTCGGACCCTTGGCTGGTTAGACCTGTTTTGGCCCACTATTAACCCACTTTCCTTAGACTTTAGCCCATACTTCTTTAATTGTTCCTAATCTGGGTAACTTCTGCACTTAGATCCATACTTAATTTTGACATTAATTTCTGACCCTCTACAACCCTAAAGTCTAATTTTTTATGGTTAAAATTTGATCACAAACTTCATGGGATTGATTTGTACTGATGAAGGTATAGAGAGAGAGAGAGAGAGAGAGAGAGAGAGAGAGAGAGAATATGTGTTTTGTATATATGCAAGTGTGTAAAATGAGTTCCTTTATATAGGAGAGAATACATATGTTAAATATGTAATGAATCAATCACTGTCAATCAAATCATCTAATTTATGGAAGGTGCATCAATCAATCAACCTATATATATTACTATATATATACATACTAACAGCTCCCCGCAAACTCAAGGTGGAAAGACATCAACCATCATGAGTTTGGAAACTAAATCAGTGAAACGTCTAGGAGGATGAGCCTTGGTGAAGATATCAACAGGTTGATCAGCAGAAGCAATGGGATGGAGATGAACCGTTCCACGAATAACATGCTGACGAATAAAATGACAATCGATTTCAATATGTTTAGTACGATCATGGAAGACGTCATTATGAGCAATTTGAATGGCACTGTGATTATCACAATAGAGAGAAGTAGCTTCAGTAGAAGAGACACCCATGTCGACAAGAAGCCAGCAGAGCCACAAAAGTTCTTGAGTAGTATCAGCTAGAGCGCGATATTCAGCCTCAGTACTAGAACGAGTAGTGAGAGTTTGTTTCTTGCTGCACCTAGAAATAAGAGAATCCCCTAGGAAGAAGCAAAACCCAGCTGTGGAACGACGATCAGTGGGATCTCAAGCCCAATCAGCATCAGAATAGACATGAAGCTGAAGCAATGAGACAGTGGAATAGTGAAGACCATGAAATAAAGTGCCTTTGAGATAGCGAAGAATGCGAAGCAGAGCATCGTAATGTGGCATGCAAGGAGCCATCATATATTGACTGACAATGTGGACAGCATATGCAATATCAGGATGAGTAACTGTAAGATAGATAAGGCTACCGACCAATTGTCGATAGAAAGTAGCATCAGAGAGAAGAGTGCCATCTAGTGGAGTAATGCGAGCTTGAGGATCAATCGGAGTAGAGGCAGTCTTGCAATCTGTAAGTGCAGCGCAAGCAAGAAGATCAGATGCATATTTGGCCTGAGAGAGATAATAACCAGTTAAGTCATGAGAGATTTCAAGACCCAAGAAATAATTAAGAGAACCAAGATCTTTCATCCCAAAATGGCAGCTAAGGAACTGTTTGAGGCTAAGAATACCAGCCTCATCATCACCTGTAATAATCATATCATCTACATAAAGAAGAAGAAGAGTGGTGCCCTGAGCAGTCGTCTGAATAAATAAGGCAGAGTCATAGGAGCTAGAGGTGAAACCAAAATCATGAATAGTGGCACTAAACTTGGCAAACCAAGCACGTGGAGCCTACTTGAGGCCATATAAGGCACGTTGCAGTTTGCAGGCTTTTTGTGCTGGAACAGGAGACCAAGGAAGGGGTTTCATATAAACCTCCTTAAGAAGATCCCCATTGAGGAAAGCATTTTTCATATCCATATGAAAAAGGCCCCAATGACGAGCAGCAACAAAAGTAATCAAACTACGGACAGAAGTGAGGCGAGCAACATGAGCAAAAGTCTCTTCATAATCAATACCATATTCCTGAGTGAAGCCCCGAGCAACCAGACGAGCTTTGTAGCACTCAATGGATCCATCAGAATGAGTCTTGATTTTATAAACCTATTTACAACCAATCGTAGTCTTACCAGGAGGAAGATCAATAACAGTCTAGGTATGAGATTTGTCTAATGCCTGTAATTTATCAGTCATAACTAGCTACCAAAGAGGATTAGAACTGGCCTCAAGATAGGTAGTAGGCTCATAAGTAGAAAAAACAGTTGAACCAACAATATAATTACGAAGACGAACATTAGGTTGGGTGACTCATTGTGGACGATCGGAAGGGACATGCTCAAGAGGGGATGAGCCGGATGAGGAAGACTCAGTAAAACCATCAGGACCATTAGAGAGAATAGACTCGGCGGGATCAAGAGTAAGAAATGGCGTCTCTAGAGGTGGATCTTTAGGAAAAAGATCCATAGAGGAATCAATAAAGTGAAGAATGAGAGCTGGAGAAGATTAGTGAAAAGAAGATAAGGAGGAAAACATTTTATGTTCCGAAAAAACAACGTGGCGAGAGATACGAAGATGTTTAGAAATTGGATCCCAACACCGATACCCTTTATGTTCAATGCCATACCCAAGAAAACAACAAAGACGAGAATGAGGTTCTAGTTTGGTGTGTTCATGAGGCTGAAGAAGAACAAAACATGCGGATCCAAAAACCCTAAGTGCGGTGTAAGAGGGGGAATTGCCATACAAACGCTCGTAGGGTGTTTGATGATGAAGGACTAGAGTAGGGACATAATTGATAGTGTAAATAGCAGTAAGTGCAGCTTCTTCCCAAAAATTTTCAGGATAAGAAGAAGAAATGAGAAGAGCTCAAGTAGTATCAAGAATATGCCTATGTTTTCGTTTAGCACGTCCATTTTGTTGGGATGTGCCGGCACAAGAACGATGAGGCTGAGTACCATGACTCTGAATAAAAGCCAAAAATTCAGAATCCCGGTATTCCATAGCATTATCAGAACAAAATTTTTTTATGGTTTTGGAAAATTGGGTTTGAACCATTTTTGAAAAATTGTAATAAAGTTATTTAAGTTCAAAACGATTTTTCATAAGAAATATCCAAGTATAGCGTGGAAAATCATCAACAAAAATAAGAAAGTAACGTGATCCCCCTATGGTAGGTGTAGGGGATGGGTCCCAAATATCAAAATGCACAAGATCAAAAGGAGTATTAGAAACAGAATTACTTTTATTAAAAGATAAAGCCGGTTGTTTGGCAAGTTGACAAGATAAACAATCCAAAGTATTTGAAGAGAGAGATTCTAACTGACCACTAGAAATTAAAAATTTTAAGCGACTAATTGATAGATGACCTAACCGACAATGCCAAAGATGAAAACAGGATAAGGTAGATGTAGATGTAGAGGCAGCCAATGGAGTGGAAGCTGGAACATGAAGATGGATGAGTTCATAGAGACGTCCATGCTTACAGCCAATTCCAAGTGTTTGTCCCGTCCGAGGGTCCTACACCAAACAACCATTAGTAGAAAAGGTAACAGTGAGACCATGTTCACATAATTGACTAACGGAAAGAAGGTTTACAGTGAGAGCAGGAATAGGATAAACATGAGATAAAAACAAATGAGATGTAAAAACAGAACTAATATGACTCACTGACATGAGAGATCCATTAGCAGTATGGATGGAAGGAATATGAAGAGAAGAAGATGTGGAGGAAAATACAGTAGAGTTAGAAGTCATATGATTATAACAGACAGAGTCAAAATACCAGGAAAATGTACCTGAGGTGACAAACAAGACAGTAGCAGAAGGAGTACCGGAGGTGGAGAGAAGCTGTTTGATCAAAGTTTTAACATCAGTCTGGGAGAAGACAGGGGTGGAAGGATCAAAAGGTTCAGATTGTGAGAAGTCCTCAGAGGCAGCAGCAACAGCAACATCAGTACGATGAGCAGGCATAGACCGAGACTGAGGCCCAGAATGATGTGAACGTCCCTGTGAGTGAGAGCCGCGAGACGATGACCCAGTAGAGGATGAGCGAAATGGATTACGAAAGCAATCTTGCTGGAGATGTCCAGGGCTAGTTTTGTTGCAGTAACGACAAGACTTGACTGAACAGTGAACCAGAAGATGAGCAGAAGGAAGCCCGCGATTCTGACAATAAGTGCACTGAGGAGTCGGCTGTGTGGAGAAAGAGCCCCTTGACTGAGGAGTGGCCAGAACTGAGTCCACATGGGGAGTGGAGGATGGACCAAGACGAGTTTCTTCAGAGACAAGCTCAGATATAGCCTGCTCAAGAGAGGGCAAAGGCGTGCGATGTAGTAGAACAGCCTGGACTGGCTCAAAGTGAGGAGTGAGAGCTATGAGAAACTGAACCAACCTCTGCTGATTGCGATAAGTGATAAAGAAAGAAGCATCCTCAAGATGAGGCCAGGCTAGTTCGGACAAAGCAAGTTGGTCCCAAACAGAATAAATTTGAGACAGAAAGTCATTAAGGGACTGACCAGGCTGTTGGCGCAAGCGATGGATGTGGCTCTGAAGTTGATACTGATGAGCAAGACCAGTAGTCTGATATCGTTCTTTGATGAAGTCCCAAATATCTTTAGTAGGTGTGGTGTAATAACCCAACTCTCGCATATGTATATGGTGTACTTTTAGCCCATTATTCTGTGCATTCAAATGCTTAATGTGCAATTTTATGTGAAATTAAGTTTGAGCAAATGGATCTTATGATTAGAGATCTATATCTGTTTAATAATAATAATATCTGTCACAATTAAAATGTTTGGATCAGAAATTGAGAGCCTTAGAGGCTTGATAATCCGAAATTGATTTTACATTTGAGATCAGCATGATTTTTAAGTCATAATACGATTTTCTGTGAAATTTCAATTTGGAATGATTAAACTGATTGAATTTTGTCCTTATTCATTTTTTTTTTTTATATATAAACTTAATCCTTTAAACATTTGACTTAGAACTCTTGTGTTACCTCAAAATATCTCCTGAGAGAGAGAGCTAGAGAAGGAGAAAGCTAGAGAGGAAGAGGTGAGGTCAACAAGGAGAAGATTGGGGAAAATTTGAGAGGGTTATAGGAATTTAAGCTCAAGGTATGTGTTATCTACTTTTGTTATGCCTCTCTTGCCTTATGAGTAGGGAATTCTCTACAACATAGAAGTTAAGGTTGTGATTAAGATCAAGAGTGTGTAGGTATCCTTGTTTAATTATAGTTGAAGTTGTGTTATTGGTTTCAAACTTTATGTTAAGTACTCTCATCTTTCCCTCTTGATTTTACATGTTGTGGGGAGTTCACTCCATGCTTAGATGGATACATGTGTATATATATATATATATATATTTATGGTTGAAACCAAACATGATTTAGACCATGAAGGAATTGGGTTATGTATGGGAGATTGGAATTGATGATCCTAATTGTGTGTTATGGTAACATTGAGCTATTATGTTACATTATTTTCTTCCTATTTTGAGCTTTGTGATATATGTACCAAGTTGAGGAGATGTTGTTTTCGAAGTGTGCAAAAACTGGGCAAATCGCTGCACGTGTGGGAGTCATGGCCGCACATGCGGGAAATGAAGAATTTTTGGGTTTTAGCTACTGCTAAAAAGGCACGTGCGGGGCTTCCCAGCTGCGCGTGCGGGACCAACTGCCGCACATGCGGGGCTCACAGCCGCACGTACGGCCCATGCCAAAAAAATCCGTCTGCTCCATTTTACGTGCTTGACCCTCTAATATTTTTGAAATCTGTATTTGGTGCCTTTTTGATATTTGTAAATTCATTCGAAATAAAGCGAGTTAGAAAATGATTTAACAAGGAAAAAGAATTAATTTGTGACTTTGTATGTGTGTAGGACACACTCCGGGAGGAACTAGCGCTCTGTCACAACACTGTGAGTAGTAGTACACTGTACTTATCACTAACAATTACCATTAGCACTCTGTTATCACATATCAACTACGTTAACTTATATGAACGATTGAAAGAATGTGTGTACTTTCATATGACTCTGAAATTAGTCTGCTCTGATGATATTTAGGCCTATGGCCAATCTGTGGAATCTGTTAGGCCTATGGCCAATCTGTGGAATCTTCTGTTAGGCCTATGGCCAATCTGTAAAATCTGACAGGCCTAAGGCTGTTCTGTACATCTCTGGGCTTAAAGCCACTCTGTTTAAAGACTGGGCCCAAGGCCGTTCTGGAAATAGTTGCAGAATCAGATTAACTATATGTCCTCTGCATTTATATACGCATTGATATGCATCATGACTCAAATTGATCATTGAATTGTCGAGTACTATTAGTCACTGAGCCTGGCTCACTCTGTATTTTATCTGCTTCTGTAGGTAACCAACCTGGAGGTAAGTCTTAACCCTGATGCTCGTACCTCTTTTGTCAACCGCAGTGTGTCCAGGCACTTAGAGGAAGCTGTTCATTTTGTGGAGTTTTGCCAAGCTTTTGGCTTTGTATTCTAATTGCCTGCCTTAGGTTGAAATGTGTATAACCCCTTCCTTACTAATGCTTTTGTTATACGCCCATTCATGGGGCTGGGTCTGTATATGCGTATGTCTATAACCGATGCTTTGATGTATGTTTACTGTATGTGATCTACCTGATGCGTTATTTGTGATCCTGGCATATTAGTAGTAGCTCAATGGTTATTATTTTATGTTCCTAAATGCTTCCGTTTAGGCCCTCTATATTATACATATCAAAGTTGATGTCCGTTTCTGAAGTGTTCATGCCCAAACTTTTAGGGGCGGGTTTGGGGTGTGACATGTGGAGACCGAGTCAAGTTGAAAGCGGCCGAACTAAAAGCTAATAGATGTAACAGAGGTATTCCTGAACCAAGTGATCATCTGATAATTTTTACTGTTCCATTCCTCTAAACGGTCAGCATATTTGTCTGCAGATTCCTCTGTCTCTTGGGTTGGTTTAGGCACATCACCAGTAATAACACGCTATAATTTCTTGCCATTGAGAAAGCCAATCATGGCTTGGGCCCACAGAATATAATTTGAGCCATCAAGGATAACAGAAATAGGATGAGTAGCATCTGAGCGATTCATAGAGGCAAAATTAGAAAAAACAGAGCGTACTAGTGAATCCGGAAGGTCAAAAATAGGTGGGCACGGGGCCAAAATGAGCAGAAAAGGTGCAGAAAATAGACAGAAACAAGCCAAAAGTTGAATTTCGGCCAAACAGGGCGTAGGGTTGACGTTAGCAAGAAGAAGGCTGATGTCAGCAGGCACGGCTCACGTTAGTGTGGAGGAGGCAGGGCGCAGGATAGCGGAGGCGGTGCGTGCGGGTCCGTTTGACGATAATTTTGGTAGCGTTGGAATTGGGAGAAAATTTTGAGCCAGAAAATGTGATGGAACTTCTGGTGATGAAAAAAAAAAAAAACCTTATAGCTCTGATACTATGACGAAGGTATATAGAGAAATAAAGAGAGAGATAATGTGTTTTGTATATATTCAGTGTGTACAATGAGCTTCTTTATATATAGGAGAGAATACATATGTTAAATATGAAATGAATCAATTACTGTCGATCAAATCATCTAATATATGGAAGGTGCATCAATCAATCAATCAACCTATATATATTACTATACATATACATACTAACATGTACAATTATCTCTAATTCAACTATATAAAACTGAAATAAAATTTTTTAAGAACTAGCAGATAAAATTAAAAATTTAAGCAAACAAAGAAAAAACGATAATAGTTTAACAAATAAAAGAAAAATTAATCCTAACGAAAGAGAGAGAGGGGCACTAGAGTTGCCATTCTCTTCCATCTTCTCTGCTTTCTCTACGGGAAAGAGTTCAGTAGTAAATACTCGCGAGCCTTTGTTTTTTTATTTTAGAGGGGATTTGTGAGTCTTTTTGGGTGGGTAAAATACTCTTGAGTCTTGACACTCCGAAGCCAACCTTTTATCCGTAATCTGGGGACGCGTGTAAAGACGATACCTTGTTTGGTTATCTGTTTTTTTTTTTTTTTTTATAGTGAATTTTTAAAAATATTTTGTGTAATTTTAATTTTAATTTTTTAAATACACTTAATTTAGATACACTCAAAAAATTTAATATTTGTATTTTTAATAAAAAAATCATCAAATATAAAAAATATGAAAATTCAATACGTTTTCACATTTTATTACATTCAATAAATTTTTTTAAAAAATTATACAAATTTTATCAAGATTAAGTGGATCAATGCACCAATAAATTCCAAATTAATAATTTATACACTGTTTAGTCCTAAAAGTTTTCTTATAGACTGAAAGGTCCCATTATAATGTTTCAAACATCAGATTAATGTTTCGAACATTAGATTGATGTGCAAATGGGACTAAATGGAGCATAAGAAAACTTTTAGGACTAAATGGTTCAACTTTTCAGAAATTAGGACTTATGGATAAATTTTCCTAACAAAAATTGATTAAACTATTTTTAAAAAATCATTAAAGTCCGTTGAAATCTAGCATGAGTTTTTCAAAACGTCTACTGAAGCCTATTTTGGAAATTGATATTTCTAGTAAATTTTTTGGCATTTGATAAAAAAAGATTGGTAAAAACTATAGGAAAGAGTTAAACATTTTGTTGCGTCTTTTTAACTAAAATTGTATGTTCTCAAAATAGTCTTATACTTTTTGCCATTTAAATACGGACAAAAATTATGACATAAGTTTTGGAGTTTTTTTTTTTTAATATTCCAAAAAAAAAAAAACTAATTGACTCACTTTTCAAACTATTTGGAAAACTAATCTGTTTTTGAAATCACATTTTCAAAATGGAATTTTGAAATTGAAATTACATTTTCAACATGTAATTTCACTTTGAAATCGCATGTTGAAAATGAGATTTTGAACATGCAATTTCACCATGTCATCATAAATTATATTTTCAACTTGCGATTTCAAGGTGAAATTACATTTTGAAAATGCAATTTTAATTTCAAAATCGCATTTTAGAAATGCAATTTCAAAAAACAGATTAGTTTCTTAAATAGTTTGAAAAGTGGGTCAATTCTCTAAATAGTTTTTTTTTTTTTTAAGAATATTAAAAAAAACTCTAAGTTTTGTGACTTCTCTGTTTTGATGACATTTTTTTATTTTATTTTATGTTACACTCTCACACACTATTATTATCACTGACCATTGTCGACCGCCGAACACTAGCGCGTGCATTGCCGGAAAACTCATCATTGCCGGAATATTCACCAAAAAGTTGTTGAAAAATTGATCAGCTTTAGAGGCCGGTGGTAATATGAACAGATAGGTAGAAAGGTGAATACATTGGTGGTTGTAATATGGTCTTTCAAAATATTGTTGTTCTTAAGGCCTAAAAAATTAAAATTTGGGATAATTATTCCAAAAATTTTAAATTTAGACTTCTAGACAGAGTGCATTTAGGGCTGGTTTGGCATACCTTAAAAAAATCAAAAAGTTACTAAAAAAGTTAAAAAGTTATCATTATTCACCAAAAAAAATATTAAAAAAAATTAATTTTACAAAAAAAAACTACAACTCACATGTCACGTGAGTTGTACTTTAGCTGCCCACCGTTTGTACAAAGGGAACAGGTGGAGAAGCAAACAAAACGGTGCTGTTCGGCCCGTGGGGCCCCATCACGGGTCCCTTTTTGATAATCTGAATCATTCAATGTGTAAAAATCGTCGAGTACTATGCTTGTAAAAAATCACGTTGATCAGATATCGCTAACAATATGATCAAATCAGTTTTGTATAAAAAATGGATGGTGTTATAATTAACGGTTGACAAAACAACAATCCGATCAGATAGCTATCGATATCCGATCAACGTGATTTTTTACAAGTATATAGTACTCAACGAGTTCTACACATTTAACGGTTCCGATTAGCAAAATGGGACCCGTGGTGGGCCCTAACGCGTTGAACAATATCGTCCAATTCAATCCCCGAAAAGGAGGCAACCATCTCCTGTACACTACTCTGCACACGTTGCCAGCTAGGAATCCACCATACCGCCTATTCTATCCTAAGCTTCTTCTATACACTAATTTATACAATTTTTTAATATACATTTTTTCGTAAAAACTAAAAAGTTATCCCAAACAACTATTTTTTCCTTAACTTTTTTGTCCAAAAAGTCAAAAAGTGTACTTATTTAGGACATCCTAAACAACCCCTTAGTACTCGTTTGGCGATGACTTTTTTAGTTGGCTTTTTGGCTTTTTAACTTTTTTAGCCTGAGACTTTTTTGGTCGTTTGGTATTTTTGTTTGGCTTTTTTGGTTTTTTAGCTTTGGAATGGCAATTTTTTTTTGTCTTTTTGTATTTTTGTCATTTTGTGATTTTTATTGATAAATCCATTTTAGAGTTGTTAAAACCCATTAGGTCCATAAAGAAATATTATAACCTGATTAGTCTCGTATACTTTTCTTTTTATTCCATAAGGTCCATTTTACTAATTTTATATTTTTACCTGGACTATTATGCCTTTATATATATATATATATATACACACACACTGTGTTAATACATAACACATTTCCTATTTTTTCGTTGATTCAGTTTTGGTGTTTTTGTGTGCTTTGGTTTGTTACGTAATTGTTGGAGATCAGTCATTGATTGAAGGTGGAGAACGATTACAGAATTTCTTTTTCAAGGTTAGTATCATTTTGTTTACGAATGCATGTTCATTTATGTGAAGGATTGCATGCTCTGTTTTTTATTCATGTGCATTTTCTAGAATACATGGGTAATGCAAGTGCATGTTTGATGAATGAGGTTCTGATTTTTTTACTAGTAATGCATGTATATTTTTGTTGTTTGAGTTTCGGATATTTAACAGAGATGCATATACAGTTGTTTGAACAAATTGATTGTGGTGGATCATTGGTGAAAAGTTGCATATACAGTTATTTTGATTTTTTTGTTAACCTCATTATTAATCAGTGTTAATATTCACATTATCTATAATGGAAATTTGTCATTTGTTTTATCAATCAGTGTGAATATTCACACATCCATATAATATTGAATAGTGTATATATTTCACTGTGTTCATTGCCACTATGCAAAATGTTAAAGTTCACATCAGACCATTGTATTCAATCATATAATCACAAGCCACAATGTTTATTTAGATACAAAAATGATGTGAATATTCACTTCCTTATTTTGTTTCATCTCTGTTTGGTTAGATAATTCAGAATATGTGAACAATGTAAATGTTCACATATCATTGGCTATAATGTGTTTATTCATTTCCTTGTTTTTGTATTTTTGCAGCAGATGGATACATTCATGTTGGTGGTGTGCTCATATGGGTGTAGTACTATTGTAATAAATGTGGTGCAAGCTCTGTCTTGTTCACTTTTCGTGGAGTGTGTGTGTGAAAAATGGAGCGCGTTATCTACTGATTGTGTTTCATTGTTCTATCGACTACTTGGGATTAATATGTATTATTTTGGACAGTGATGATGAGCTTCAAAGTATGTTCTTACTTGCCAAATCAATGAGGGTTCAACATGCAGAGGTTGTTGTTGGATTGATGTAATGTTGGAATTGCATGGTAGTAATAATGATGAAGATGAGAATGTGGGTGATGGTTTTTTTGTTTTTGGAGAGTTTGAGATTTTATGGGTTTTTTTGTACTAGAATTTTGTCATATGTATTGTTAATTAATGTTAATATTTTACTTTTATATAATATTGAATGGTGTATATGTTTTTGTTGTGTTCATTACCATTATGCAATATTGATGATATGAATATTCAAGGACCATTTTGTTTTAGACACAAATATGATGTGAATATTCACAATATAATAAATAAATGTGAAGATTCTCATTAATTATGATATGTTTGTTCATGGGTCGTACACCTAATTAATGTATAATGTAAATATTAACATTTGTACTCAACCACAGTTTGATATGAATATTCACAATGCAATAAATAGACGTGAAGATTCACGTTTATTCTAATATGATCATATATATAATTAATGTACAATGTGAATATTAACATCTGTAGTCAACCACAATAAACATAAGACATAATTTGAACATTCACATTTAGTGAACATAAATTAAGATGTAAACATTCACACAAACTTCAACATAAGAAAATAGATGTGAATGTTCACAGTCTATATTGTTTAGCACACGCAACACATCAACACCAAATATACCATCAAAAGACATAAGTATGTGAGAAGTATATCATTGATTTATATATATGCTGTCAAGTGTTTTCAACTACAAGTTATCAAAGTTACAAAAAAAAAAAAAAAACTAGCACTGTATTTTGGTATAGCTAGTGAATAGTGGACAACCCCAACTATCGAACAACAAAGTTTGCCTAAAGTAGTCCAGCTGAAAATCCGAGAACTTGTTGCTTCTCATCCGTTTTACTAAGCCTATAATGTTTGATCGATAATTGACATGTCGCATGTCGATGTGGGTGTTGCTCTCTAGAGGTATGCTCTCTTCTTTGACATAATACTCCTCCCTCTTCCTTTTGTGCAAAATTTAGATGCAACATCTGTTACATGGGCATGCACAAATAGTGAGTATTTGTATGAACATTAAATTTGATTTCAATAGAATTGTTAGGGTAGGCATGTACATTGACATCAGCACATCATTAATCAGTGTGGATGTTCACATTCAACGATATTCATATAAGCAAAAGCAACAAAGTGCTATTTAAGTGACAAACATAGCAATGTGAACATTCACATCATTGGAGATGTGAATATTCACATTACTACTAGGGTACAAATAGTAGTGGTCACACCAAATGTTAATATTTACACATCCATATAATATTAGGTATGTCTATGTGTATAGAAGAGAATGTCAAAGTTCACATCAACATTTGGTTACAACAATTCATAGTATGACAATGATTACATGTGCACATTTATAAACAAATAGCACCAATGTGAATATTCATAGTGGCTATAAACAACCAAACAACATGACAGCATTACCCATTCATTACCCACAAACCACATATTTTCAATGTACATAACTGTGATGTGAATAATAAGTGGACAAATATGAACAACATTAATGCTCACAATGTCAAGGTTCACGTCAAAATTGAACTACAAGTAGAAGAAACGTTTTTATTTGGAGATTTGCTTGACACAATGTTCACAATTATGTAACAAATTTATTCAGTACATGTCCCCATGTGAATGTTGACATCATGCCAACAACAACAATATCTGAAACAACGACAATTTTCTGTTTTTTAGGAAAGTAACAAATTTGGGAGTTTACATAATTTCAACAATACCAACAACAACAAAAAGAGGGAAAATAACAGCAAAATCATGAACAACAAGGACCAAAAATAATAATGGCAACATGTGAGAAAGTTTGCATTAGGACAAAAAAAAATGTAATTTGATTACACAAAAAAAGGAAAAAAATGTGCTTACATTTGGTCTCCATGTTGAGTTGATACACTTTGATAAATAGAAATCTTCACAGCGTTGTTTCTTCTTCGTTGGAGTATGGTTCCAATAGCCGACAACGCTTCGATAACAGTGGAATGGTTGGAGAACGGAAAGACACAAACGGTGGGTCGACCCGCTGCATGTCAACGTTGTTGCTAGAATTTGCATGTGGGCTTTTTTCTTTGACATGGTACTCATCTCTTTTTCACTTTGAGGTTTTCTTCTGTGCAATATTTGTAAAATAAAGCATAAAAAAAATTAAGACAAGGCTTATGTGATTAAAATAGTGGCACAAATGTAAACATTCATAACATTGGCATAGATGTGAATGCTCACAGTTGTGTGCATGGGTGTGAATGTCTATAGTTGTGTGCATGGATGCGAATATCCACATCTGTCCATAGATGTGGATGTTCACTGTGTCAACAAAAACACAATGTGCATAGTGTGTGTGTGTGTAAAAATCAATGTGTGTTTATATATTAATGAACAACATTCAAGAACATGTGGATGTTAACCCAAATAGATTAAAGGATGTTGTGAACATTCACAGTACTAATTTGGCTAACAATACATAGACTTACTACAATCATGTTATGCCAATTTTATAGTACAACCTCAAAATTGAAATATGGCTTCAAACATGGGATAACAAAAGTGATATATTTCTTCTAAATGTGGTGGTGAATGTTCACAAAGTGTCTAATTAATTTACACATGTTGTGAATGTTCACAACATAATTATATATCACAACAACATTTGATACAAGGAAATTAGACCATGATTCTTTGTTTTCATGTGAATGTTCACTACGGTTAACAACAATAATTTGATTGGCCAAACATTTTCAATCCATGTGAATGTTCACATCTTTCAACAACAACAACAATAACATCTAAAACAATTTGATTGGCCCAACATTTTTTAATCCATGTGAATGTTCACATCTTTCAACAACAACAACAACAACAACTGAAATAATTTGTGTGTCCAACAATTTTCAATTTCATGTGAATGTTTACATCTTTCAACAACAACAATAACATTTGAAATAATTTGATTGGCCCAACATTTTTCAATCCATATGAATGTTCACATCTTTCAACAACAACAACTAAAACAATTTGCTTGCCCAACAATTTTCAATTCTATGTGAATGTTTACATATTTCAACAACAACAATAATAACATTTGAAATAATTTGATTGGCTCAATATCTTTCAATCCATGTGAATGTTCATATCTTTCAACAACAACAACTAAAACAATTTGTTTGCCCAACAATTTTCAATTTCATGTGAATAGTCACATCTTTCAACAACAATAACAATAACATCTAAAATAATTTGATTGGCTTAACATCTTTCAATCCATTTGAATGTTCACAGATTTAAACATAATATAATGGCAACTATAATGTTTTTGGGTAAAAAAACCCATATAATTGGGTATAGGGATTGAGGGTTCAAATTAACGATTAGGGCATGAACAATAACAATTTGAAGTTCCATATATTGTATGAATAGAAACAGGGGATATTGGTGAAAGTTCACAATATTGTTTGTTGAAGAAGAGATTTAGGGTTTGCATACAAGAATGATTAGATTACTTACATTTTTTGCCCATTTCGATAATTGCGCTGTCACAAATAGTCGTCGATAGTGATTTTGACGAAAATAAAACTTACAGATGTTCAACAATGGTGATTTCCATGATTTCAGCGACTGACGATGTAGGGATGACGAAGAAGACAATGCGATAAGGAAAGTCTTCTGGGCGTTGAGACAATATGGAATTCGGTTTTGAATTTTTGGAATAGTGAAGATATTGTACATGATTTTCTGCAAAAAGAAAGGGGAAGAGAGAGATGACTATTTGATTTAAAGATAGACGCGTGTTTGTTTGAGGGTCTTTTAGTATGAAATAGGACCTGATGAATATTACAAAACACTATGGGTCTAATGGAATATGACTCTTAGATAATAGATTTACTAAAAAAGCTCTGTTTTTTTTTTTTCTTTTGTGATTTTTTAGCCCAACTCAAAAAGCAAACGACCTCATATAATAATGGTTTTTGGAATTCATTCAAATATAAAATAGGGCTGAGTAAAATAATAATAATAAAAACTGCAATAAAAGTGTTTTTCACTATTAGGGATATGACTTTTTGCGTCTATTTTTTTTTGCAATGGATTGTTTAACGGTAACAAAAAATCACTTTTTACAAGAAAAAAATTGAGATTTCCATTTTCCTTAACCCACCATCCCAATGTATTGGGATTGATTAACTTTGTACTTTTTATTTTTTGTTTTTTTTCTTCCTTCTATCACTCCTTAATATGTGTCTATGGAGATTGTGAAGGTCAAGAAAAAAAAAAAATCTCTATCATTTTTACATTTTACGTCAAAATCTTATTTTACTTGACCCAATCATGATCAACTTAAAAAAAAAAAAAAAAAAATTGACCTATGTCCCCTTTTTTTTTTTTCTTATTTCCCATTATTTCCCAAATCTGAACTCTCTCTCTCTCTCTCAAAATCCATCTCTCGCTCGACTCTCTCTTTTAACTCTCCATTCTCTCTCGCTCGAATCTCACTCTCTTTCACTCGACTCTCACTTTGATGAAGATTTGAAGATTTTGATCGACTGTTGACGAAGATTTGAAGATTTCAATCTGCTGTTGACAAAGATTTCAATCTGCTGTTGACGAAGATTTCGATCGATTCATAATCAAGATTCATAACCGGTAAGCCTAAACACTTCTCTTTGTCTCTCTGTAATGTTCGACACATCTTCATCGATTCGACTCTCTCTATAATGTTTGACACATCTTCATCGATTCATCTTCATCGCTCGAATCTTACTCTCTGTAATGTGTGACATATCTTTATCAACTAATCTGTAATGTGTAAATTGAAACAATAATCCATTCCACTCTCTGTCTCTCTCTTTAATCTAGCTCATTAGAGATGGCATTAAGGGAAGCATCGTGAACTCAAGAGGTTGTTTTTACCGGTAAATCAATTAATCTTCAATTTGTCTGCCTATATGTGTTTTTTTATTCAATTTTCACGATCTGATCTTGCTATTGTTTTTCGTTTTCGCTATAATCATCTCTCTCTCTCTCTCTCTCTCTCTCTCGTTTCATGATTTGAGCAAGGATTTTGAACAGAGATTCAGTTTCAGTGATTTTGAATGATTCCATTGATGAATTTTAATGTCCTTTTGCGTGCTCAGATTCAAATCGTCTATGTTTTGCTAAACTCTTTCCGCTTATACATGTAGTTTGTTTATTGGGGATGTAAAGTAGCATAATTGTGATAATTTTATGAACCTTGAGGCGGATCTCACCAATCGTGTACAAGATAGGGAGTGTTGTTCTGATGGTGGATAAATGCATATGGTTGTACTAGGTCAATGAATTTTGATTAGAGACTGGAATTTCGATTTATTTGATTCAAGCATTTCCTTAGATTTATTTGTCAATGAATATACAAGAGATTTGGGGAAACATGACACTGATTGTATCTGGTCATGATTCTTGTTTTCAGACATTACATGACGTAGATAATGCGAAGATGGAAGGTGATAACGACATTGAGGATGATAATAATCATGTACAAACATCCGGTGGTGGCAGTGAGGTTGATGGAATGCATGATTCTGTTTCTTCCCCTGCTGCAGGTAAAGAGCTTATTGTATAAACTCTTTCTTGCACTAAATAGATATGATAGGATTTCATTAATTTTTGGACTTTCTGCTTATTGCCCTTTTTTATATCCCATTCATGTGATTCACTCATACTCTTTGTGCTCATTATGCAGAGGCTCACTGTCAGATGATTCATGTCATCCTGAAACTTCTATATCAAGGATTAATTCTGAGACTCGGGATGTTGTGATATCTTCTAATTTAAGGCCTTCAGATTGTATCAAGAAGGGATCAGCTGGTGTTGTGGTTATGATGCTTCTAAAATTAGACCAGAACTTGCATGCTCCATTTACGTAGGTTGTTTTAGCTTCAGTAGACTAAGATTATTTTCCAGTTACTTTTTTTTAATCCCTATAATTTCAATAGAAGCAGTCTTGACTTGTTCTCTATGCTTGTTATAGGATGCACCACTTATGACAGAAGACATGCATGAGGAACGACTCAATGCCGTAGAAGCCTTGGGTTCTTTATTTGTGTAAACTCTTCATCATATTTATTATGACTGTGGTGAAGATGGCCATTGTGGGCATGTTATTGATACGCATATACATGTACATGTTGATATTATGACTGCTATCACTAATTATCTCGAAGTATATTTGAATGGTTGTATCTTAGATGTTTTGATAAAGTGGTTACCACTCCACTTGCATTAACTTTGATTCAAGTAAAGTGGTACCAGTTTACTTGCTATTAACGTTGATTTAAACCTTTCATTTTTGCTGATTTCATATATTGACGAGGCTTCTTTCTTTGTGACAGTGATTTATTATATGAATTTGCTGACGTAGATTGGGACGGCCTTGGATTTGCACTTACGCCTACTGATTATATGTATATCATGAAATGTTCACAAGGGCAAAGCTTTACTAAAGGTGAATTACAACGTTTTGGGAACATTGAGTTGATGGGCAGGTCAGTTCTCTAAACTATATCATGAAATGTTCACAAGGGCAAAGCATTATTAATGGTTGCTTGTAGAGTGATAACACTAGTTCTTGAAAATTTTAAAAAAATTGTAGACATATTATTTGATGTTTTAGTAGATTGTGATCATTGAATGATGATAAGTTTTTAAAATCGTGATTCCAAATAAATCTAACGGCGTTACTAGTTTGGTCTCCTGTGATTTCAATATTTTTATGATTTAGTTTGAATTCAAATTTCATGAAATTATAAATAATAGTCACTGCTATTATTTGGAATATTCTAAAACCAAACCCGACCAAATCATGCTCACCCTACTATAAACCAGGAAATTTCAAAATAGAGTTTGACAGGAAGATATGTGAAATATTGTAAGGGCCTCTAGTTGAGAAGGTTGGGTGGATATGGATTGTGTTAACTTGGTTTAATCATTGTTTCACTGGAATATTATAATGAACATTGTTAAAACCCTAGAAAGAAAAAAATAGAACAGTACAACAATGTTTTGCTTCCCTAAGAATACTGTCAGTCTATTTGATTTGCCTTCAGTTATCTATAATAATCATTTAAACACATGAGCTAATAACTCACTTGTGTCATGATCCTTGAAATATAAATCATGTACAATAGCTATTTTTGTGTCAAATTCAATATTAATTTTGATGACAATATCACCATTCGCAACTGCTAGAAGTATATTTCTCAAATGGAGTTGGATCTTTAGACTATCTCCATGATTTTAATTCAATGTAAACAAGTCACAGTCAAGATTCACAAACAGTTAAAAAACAACTCGCACATGATAAGAAGTCTTACATAGCATAAAAGTCTCTTAACTCATAAGTTGGTGTCCATGCACAGGATGATATTAACAGATTAAAAGGACAAGGATACTACTAACTTCCTTGTATCACTGGGATAAAAGGCTCGCACATATTTACATGGAGAAATTCTTCACTGTGGATATGACGCTAACTTCGGCTTCAATAATTAAAGTATCATTCGCAAGGAAGCCCTTAGAAGCATCATGGAGGTCAGTTAATGACAAGAATGAAGATGTACCCCAGGAGATGGAGCTTGAAGTAAAACAATTGGAACCTGCAAGAGAATTGGACAATTGTTATTTAACTACCCAAAAGATCTACATAAATGAAAAGCTCTTCATAATTTGCAAATGAGACAGGCCGTGTCCCATGGATATGATTTCTTCGGACTGTATTCGTACTTATTTTACGCTTTTATGTTCATTTGTTGGATTTTTAGAGGAAAAGAAGGGTAAATTTATGTTCATGTTGACAGTGTGGCATCTAAGATATGAACAAAAAATAGAAGAAAACATAACCTTCAATTTCCATATGCTCGCCATGGTTTTGGTTCCTTATGCGCATCTTGAATTTTGCATATGTTTTCCGTTCAGAAGGAAAGGTTTTCAAATCATTTAACCCTAAAAAGAGGGACAGGCATTTATCCTTTGCAGTTACACGTCCTTTGGGATATAGCCGTAAATTCCTGGTTTTGTTAGAGGAAGGCATAAAAAGCAGTAAATTGTCAAATTTTCATTTTGCATATAGTAATTGAGAGCAAACTCAGACATTGCATACCACTTTCGATTTCCAAAAATGAAGACATCAGAGTACTGAATTTCACCATCTAGAGATGAGAAATTATCAATCTTCCAGGTGTAAGTACGGTCAAGTTCCTTCAGTATGTTTATAGATTGTCCTCTGCCAGTGTAATTTATAACAAAAACTTCTACTCCAAAAACGCATGTGTCGCAGATGAGATATCCGTTATCAGCATCATTGAAAGTACTGAGCGGGAGTAATTGGGCAAAACCCCACTCTGTTTTCATCTCATGAAAATGTCTTACCTTCCCATTGGCATCTAAGCATTGAAATAAAGAAGAAAAATCAAGTGTGTAGAGTAATTAATATATGCAAAATATGCATGAGGATGAAAATTTAAAAACCTCAAACAATCATAAAGGAAATTGATTGGTTACTAAAAAAACACCTACCTTGGATGGTCATGTACTTGCCTTGAATTTGATCATACACAAACAATTTGAAGTTCACATTGACCTCCCAACCAAGAGGTAAATTACTAGTTTCTGCGATTACCAAGTACAAAGAGATGTGTCCTTCCCCTTTTCTTTTTTTATCACCATTTGGGTAGAAAGATAATTTCCTTCAAGTTGAACACAAAAGAACTATAAGAATCAGATTATGGTTATGTATCTCAACAGGAAAGGAGGAAAAAAAAAAAAATGAGTAAATAGTATACAAACTCAACCATTTGTAGCCACTGGCTTCAAAAATGTCTGATTCACAATTTTGAACTTCAGCATCTGACAATAGTTGTGAGAGTTGTGAGAATGACTCGATCTTGAAAATGAAGTGAGCTGGTGGTATTTTTCTTAGAGATCTTGTTAATTCTGTGAAATGTTGAAGAGAGAAAATGTGAAATTACATTGAAAGATCTAGTTTGCTTTGTTTCCATACATTCAACTCAACTCGACTAAAAATTTTAGGTATTACATATTTTATCAGATGTCCTTTAAATATGGAAAACTCAAATTACAACATAATGTATTTTCATTGACTTATAAATATTTTTGTGCATGTATTTATCTATAAGGATATATGTTATCAATAATTAAATAAAAAAATTGCCAATGAGTTTGTAAGGGAGTAAAATTTCTAAATTAACTTGTACCAATTGAAAAAAATAAATAAAAAATCAATGAAATTTGTAAAAGAGTTAAATCACTGATGACACTACATAAACATGGATGGTCTGATTGCCATCACTTCAAAAACAAATGATGTAGAACACACAGAAGCAGGAGATATTTATGGTCGAACCGTAAATATGATCTTTAACGGTCAACCAATCTTTAGTTGACACGTCATCCAAAGTTACAAAACATGTAAGCCCTACTGCTCTCCTCCCTTTACCAAGGCAACCATCTTCTCTGGCAAAGTTTTTACCACAAAAACTAGTATAGATGAAACAGCCCATAGCATAGCAAGACTCTTAAATAATCACAGATCTAGCTCTAAAAAACGAACAAAAATCTGAGCTATGAGTTGGTAAATCGTGAAACCCAGCTCAATATTTCAAAGAAAAACAAAGCTGCTTCACAAGTTGATGCAGCCGAGCATCTACAATCCTTACTCTTTTTGTTTCATCAAATTTGAGTGAAAATTTAGTTAAAAGCTTGATCTGGTATGCAACACTCCAAACCAAAACTTACCCTAAGAAGCTTTTCTAACCATTTTTCATGAAAGAAAATCATCTCAATCCTTTAACCCTTCATCAATTTTTTTCATTTAATTTGATTATAAATTTGAGTTAAAAGCTTGATTTGATATGAACTTTCCTAGCACTTTCATCAAATTTTCATGACTGAGACTCGACCCTTTGATCAAATCAAGGGAGAATTAATATTTTTATCATATTGAAAACTTATCACATTTTTCGTCAAATTTGAATTTGGTGAAAATTTTTAAAAAATAAAATAAAATTTAAAGCATTGAAGACGGATTTGTTTCATCAAAAATCAAATTTTATGGAAAGGAAAATTTGGGATATAAGGGATTTTTTTTTATTTATTTATAAATTTGATGAGAACAATGGACTAACTCATATCAAATCAAACTTTTTTTACTTAAAATTTGATGAAGAGTTGGAGATGCTGTTACCACCTAATAGCTTAAGATTTCCATTTTCCAACATCACTGATAGCTCAAAATTTCCAACAAAACCCATTGAAGCCAAAACACAAAACCCTAATCGTTTGAGGAAGGCACAACAATGTTTAGGGCTATGAAGCATGAGTACTTTAAAAAACATGCCGTACTGGTATCGGGTACTTACCGGCATATGATATCTCGTATGGTACTTCTGCATACGTACCAGATACACAAAACAAGTACTTAAATTTTTTTTTCTTAATTTTTGGCGTACCTAGACATACCTAGTATATACCCAAGCCGAAGCCGTACCGTACTTTAATTAAAATAATATTTTCTTCTACTATAGAGACAAAACTCCTTTTACTAGATTTTTTTTTTATTTTATTTTTTGTTTTATGCTAAGCATGATTTTAAAATTAAATTGTGATTTGTAATATATTGACATTTAATTTTGATTTATATCTTTACTTTGGTATTAAATGTTAATTGTAAGTTGGACCTTAACAAATTAAACCATTTAATTAGTTTTTACATTACTCTAAATTAAAAATAAATATTTTTTTATAAGTGTACCAAGTCGTACCCATATCTTATTTTTTTTGAATTTTACCTTATCAACGTATTAATGTCAGTATTCGTACCCGTACCGTGCTTTATAGGTTCAGAGGAAAGGAATGCAGGGGAGGAGACGATGACAACAAAATGAGGAGCTTTTGTCCATTTTCTCGGCTCAACGACTGATTGGTGGCCCGTAAAAGATGGTTTTTACGGATCATCCGTATAGAACTTAATCTCCAGACACAGATACAACACTATATCTATGTATATGGAGAGAGAGAGAGAGAGAGAGAGAGAGAGAGAGAGAGGTACCAGAGTTGGCATTGTGAAGAGGAGGGATAGGATGGCATGATTTCCCTTCTTCCATGTTTTCTGCAGCGTCTCCACAGGATTTGGGAGAACACTTCCTTGCTAAAGTCTACTGCATAGTCTCCGCACCGAAGCCAAGCTTTTATAAAACCATTTGCCGAATGGGTGGCAAAAAAGCAAACTAAAAGGCAAACCCATTCATATGAAGGGAAAAAAAAGAAAAAGTTTGCACCACGTAGAAAGTGGGGTTAAACTTTTATTTGTTAGCGATACTGCTTAATCGAACACGGCAGAGCTGCAAGCTTAATTCCTAAGTAATAGTTTGATGTTGTAATAGTTTGCTTTATAGTTATGGCTAGTGTCAGCTTTTGTTGGGCCAACAGTATGCCCATTTCTTATGTTTGCTTGTCTTTTAGCATTGTATAGCTCGTAGGTAGGGGTGTAAATTTGGCCCGGTCTACAAGGCCCAGGCCGGGCCCGGCTCATGTCGGGCCTCGCGGATTTTTGCCAAAATTTTGGTCTGTCCAAGCCGGCTTAGGAGCCAAAAAAATTAGGCCCAGGCTTAGGGGTATTCGGGTCTTGGACAGGCTTAACAATTTTTGTTGGTTTTTTTAAATTTTTTCTACCAAAATTTTATTATTTTTCCACTAAAAAAGATACTGGGCCTTGGGCCAGGCCTTGAGTGGGCCTTAAGTGAGCCGATGGGCTGGCACACGGGCCGGGTCGGGTTGGGCTTTAAAATGATGGCCCAAGCCCAAGCTCAAGCTCAAGCTCAAGGGCTTAGGCTGGGCTTGGGCCCAAACGGGCCTAAACGAGCTGGGCCCACCCCAAGCCGAGGGCGGGTTTCGGGCTGCTTGCGTACCACGAGCCATTTTTACACTCTTACTTGTAGGTCCTGTGGCATGTCCTTGTACTCTTGTATTTTTTTTCCTGTTTTATTTAATGTCTTATTCACCAAAAAATAAAAAAAAAATCCTAAGTAATATTTTAATTTTATAATAATAAAATAAATTATAAATACATCTTTTAAAATTTATTTAAAATATAAATTGTCTATTATAGTTTTAGAAATTATAAATATTTTATTGTTAATTTTTTATTTAATAATTTTGAATGATATCATAAATATATTTTAATTAACAATTTTGATAATTTTACTATTGTATAAGAGAGGTTTTTTTTTTTTTTTTTTTTTTTTTTTTTTTTTTTTTTTGTAAATTCTGTTAAATAAAAAATTGGACTCTCGATTTATAAATCCAATTTTGAACTTTTTTTTGTCTAGAGATGCACATTCTAAAATACTTTATCCAAGACAAAATATTATAAAATGACCAAACTACCTATGTATATGTAACGCCCTCAAAATAAAACATAAAACCCATCATTTAGACATACAATGATATAAGAGAAACCAACATCTTTCTATTCATCAGAGTAGTTCTTACAACAGTATTACATGTTAACAACAAAAGCAAATGCCCTAAGGCTTATAGCTTTCCAAGTCAACACTTGGTTACAAAAAGAAGAGTACTAACTCTATACAAAATAAGCCCTCGGCTTGATATACATGTAATGCAAACAAAACAATCAAAAGAGTCTTCAACTCCCATAACCATCCAAGCTATGTCCTTGGAGGTGGCATGCTACCTGCACCTGAAAATGATGTCCCATATAGGGTGAGCCAACGCCCAGTAGAGATATACTAAACACAATATGAGCAGTAACTAAGACGATAACAATTGATAAATGTTTGACTCACATAAATCAATTCATACACCATTTTCATTACATGACCAATGTGCTCATGTTTCATTTCATTTTCCATTTCTTATCAATTCACAATCCACAACTACGGCTCAGAACCTGGCCAACAATTTATATAAGACAGTGATTCATATTAAACATTTCCCATTTCGCACTAGATAAACATACTAGCTATATTAACACTTCGGTAGATAAGCATGTGAGCTATATCAACAATTCAACAGATAAGCATATGAGCTCTATCAACACTTCTATAGATAAGCATATGAGCTATATCAACACATCATTAGATAAGCATAAGAGCTGTATCAACGGAGTCCATCCCTTATCTCCTCTCAAACACTGTCCGGTTTAGAGGTCCATCCCCTATCTCCCCTAAACCGTGGAGTACATCCCTTATCTCCTCCCACACAACACAATGTATATACACATAGGTCATATATATAATCAATCAATACATGAAATTAATGTATTCTTTCAACCGTCATACTCTATGACACATCCAATTGATTAGTTTTAGTTTGCCTAATCATCATGCCTTGTCTACAACAATCAAAACTACCCTTCACCGGTAGCCCAAATCAATTATTTCTAAACAGATAATAAAAGTATCAACAGATAAAATATCCGCATTTTCAAAAGTGAACGATTTATTAATCTGACTTCACTATTCCATGTCATAATGAACCACTATCATTATAATCAACTCAATTTCACAAATCCATAACTTTCCCAAATTAATTATACCAATTAATTTATATACAAATTAGAGCTTTCTTCCCCATCTCTTAATATTAACCCAATGGTTCAAATATCAATTATTAACAATAATAACATCATTTTGAAACCCAAAATACATATTTAAGAATCAAAATAACAAAACCCTCTTTTACATCTTTTGAAACCCTAAGTTCCAAAATCAACCATTTAAACAACTAGCTCAAAATCTAGGTCAAAACCTATAAGAGTGAGTAGGAATCCCTACCTCAAATTCGGAATCCAAGGGAAGAAGATGGAGAAATTGAAGATGCACGAAATCCCAAAATTTTCGGATCAAAAGATAGCCCTCGACGATTAACACAACTTTTACAAAGGCCCAAGGTGAGGAAATCACTCCTACTAGATCAATACCTAGAGAGAAGTTGAGGTTCTAGTGAGAGAAGGTCTCCAATGGTGTTTATGAAAAGTAAGAGAGAGAAATGGAGTTGAAAAAGTGATCCAAAAAGTCGGATCTCGGAGTGATATACTCGACTCCCCGCTCGAGCGTGGAAACCCCGCTCGAGCGTCACTCACAGACTCCCGCTCGAGCGTCCAACCCGCCGCTTGAGCGCCGGATACACACTCCCAGAACTTTTGCAGAACTAGGTCCCCGCTCGAGCGTCAAACTCCCCGCTCGAGCATCACACACAAACTCCCGCTTGAGCGTCAAAACTCACGCTCGAGCATCCGACACTGCAGAGGAAATACTGGGAGAGGGATTTTCTCGCTCGAGCGCCAAAACCCCCGCTCGAGCGGAGAAGCACAACAAAGGCCCGCTCGAGCGTCAAAATATCCGCTCGAGCGTGGAGACAAAAATCTGGGCAACTACATTTGGTTTCTAAGCTCAACTAACCTATTTCAAACCTGCCCAACACAACCCAAGACTCAAATACAAAGAGTAAATGATGTAAACGAGATATATACAACAACCAACTCCACGGAACCTATATCCGGATACAACAATTAAAGAAAGGGAAACCGGGATCGCTATAGTATATATATATATATTATTTCTCATACCAAACACTAACCCGTATCCTCTTCTCTCTCCTCCTCTCTTTTCTCTCGATTTCTCTATTTTTAAAACCCTCATCTCTCTCTGGCTCCTTCATCATCGTTGATCTCCTTCTGTCGACGTCAGAGCTTCGTCACTTCACTGCCGTCGTCAACCACCGTATGAAATCATCGTCGATGGTCTCTTTCTCTCATTTCCATCATTTTATCGTTGATGAAAATCCTCTCTTCATCCTCCTCCTAGCCTTCATTCAAATCCAGATCTCGCAAGGTTTTTGTTACTGGTATGAGATCTTGCAAGGTTTTCGACGATGACATAGAGACCACCTCCGTCACCAAACCATTTATTTGCCCTAATTCCACTTCAGATCTGATTTCAAGATGGTGAGCCATTGATGGACTTTGATGAGTACATTCAGTCGGATCTAGAACATTAATATGAGAGAGATTAAAGAGAGAGAAGACTACTTTATTCTGATTCTAACTTGATCTATGTTCTAGCCAAAAAAGGCCAGGTAAATATCCCATTTCTAGCTCTCTATCTTTGTGTAAATACACACACACACACACACACACACACATATAAATATATGCACAATCAAACTCATGAAATGCCAAATATTTTTAAAATAGGCTTGCTTTATGTTGTTTTGAACATTTTTTTATGAGAAAATTGGTGATAAATCTAATTTAAAGAGTGCATAAGACATTAGGTCTAGTGAATATTTTTTTTTATTAGTGAGAGGTCTACACTTTGTGAATTAATTTGGTGAGAATCTTGAAAGACATTTTGTATCCAATTTTATCCCTTGACCCTTTCCTTTTTTTATTTTATTTTAATATCTATTTGACTTTTGTTGACTATCTGTTCAAATATTTTGTCTATCTGTTCAATTTTTCCCCTATTTTCCCTATTCAATTTTTTTCTCATAAATTCTATCTACATGTTCAATTTTTTTTCCCTAAATTTTATCTATCTGTTCAAATTTTCTTATCTTTTAAAATAGGGTAAATTACAAATACACCCCCCTGAGGTTTGCTTAAAATACGAATTGCCCCTGTGGTTTGGAAACTTACAAATACCTCTCTGTCAGAATTGTTTATTTAACAGAATTAATTGAAAAAGTAAAATTTCTAACTGTTCACTTATACAATAATAAAATTATTTGAATTATTAATTGAAATAAAATTTTAATATTATTAAAAACTGTTAATTAACTTGATGATTTATTAATAAAATGACCTATTTGTTATGAAATTAGAAACCTTAGGGGGCATAATGTAATTTCTAGAACCATAGAGATAATTTGTAATTTAAGTAAACCTCAAGGGGTTTGTTTGTAATTTACCCTTTAAAATAACAATTTCTTATCTATTACTCAAATTTGGAAGCACATTTTTCCAATATGTTTGAAATTCACAAACTAATTTTTCTATCTATGGAAATTATCCACCACTAATACTCAAATATTACACAAAAATTCACAAACTATTACTATTGTCTGTTCAAAATTTGTCTTATATTTGTTTCATCATCAACAACTAAAAAAATAATAATCAACAACAACTAAAAGAATAAAAAAAGTAGAGATCTATTTAGTTGAATACATCGGTGGCCTTCTCTACCGATCTAGATCTACCACACACCACAATTCTATCTGTCAAAATTCTATCTATTGAAATTCTGAATATATCTGTTCAAAATTTATCTGTGTGAAATGTCGTTTGTTTGAAATTTAGATCTAATCCATTTTGAACATATTTGAACAGATCTGAACATATCTTAGCTATTTTAAATAGATTTATTTATTTATTTATTTATCCATTTGCAATATGTTTATTATCATCAACAACAATAAAAACAAAACAGATCATCACACCACAAATTCATCTTCTCTTTTCTTCAACTTCTCTCTCTTCTTGTTCTAATCTATTTCATCATCATTATCATGAACAACTACTCAGAAAAAAGAAAAAGAAAAAGAAAAAAGAAAAAGATCCAAACAGATAAACCAAACAACAACATCATCATCATTTGAGACAATTGAACAGATCAGTCATAGTGCTAAGTTGCTCCTAGTTAGAGTTTTCACCAAGATTTGCATATGTTCAATACAAGAACAAAAAAATAAAAAATAATTAAAAATGTATTTGGACCTAAATTTAACATATTCAAGATCTAGCAGATTTTTTTAAATAAAAATCCAAAAGTTAAATTTACGTTTCTCCATTCTATTACCAAATACAATAATAATAATAAAAAAGATTAATTGGTGATAAATCCAATTTAAGAAAGGTATAAAGCATTAAGTCCAGGGGATATTTTTTGTTGACAAGAGATTAATGCTTTGTGAAATAATTTGGTGAGAAGTCCTGAATAATATATATTTTTTTCAATTTTACCCCTTGACTTTTTTATCTATTTGACTTTTCATTAATTATCTGTTCAAATTTATATCTATCTGTTCATTTTTTTCCTCTAAATTATATCTATTTGTTCAATTTTTTCCCTAAATTATATCTATCTGTTCATTTTTTTTCTCTATTTGTTCTGTTTTTTTTCCTAAATTATATTTATCTATTCATTTTTTTTTTCTAAATTCTATTTGTTATTTTTTCCCATTCAAATCTTTGTTATTGAAATACATGAAGCCACTATTTGTTCACATTTTGAACATATCTTTTTTTTTTTTTAATCTGTTGCACCACAATTTTTTATTTGTTTTTTATTTTTATCTATTGCAATCATTATCATCAACAGCAACAACAACAATCGGAATCAAGATTGTCCCCTGAACTAAGATGAACAATTGGAAGTTAAAATCATTTTTTCAGCGAGTGTATTGTTAAGAATACCATCTCATTAGGCAGAATGAAATCATTTTCACCCGGTTTATGAAACAAAATGTAGAGCGACGACAGGTTAAAGAATATAGTGGCTTTACAGCATTTGTTTGGAAGTTAGATTGGAAATGAGAATTATACTTTCGTATGGAACAATTAGACCAAATACAAATATTATTCAGTTTGAGTCTATTTTTCACTAAGCAAATAATAGACATCTACTTCTACAAACACAAATTTGACATTTTCCTTGATAAAATATAATACACAATCAACAATTACATTACGTTGCATTCTTGAACAGACTAGAGGTTTCTTGAACCACAAGATATATTTTCTTCCTTTTTTGTTAACTCGTGCAAAAAGCAGTGTACATCAAAAACCCCAACTCATGTTGAGTTTGACACATTGGTGGACCCAGAAATACAACCTTTATTGATAACACTTTAGTACACAAAACATGTAATAACCCTGATCCCTGATTAATGTTAATCCATGATTAATTATGCCTAATCAGTAATTAAGGAGAAATTTTGAATTACTTGCATGTGTGCGTTGTATTATAGTGTTTATATCTGTTTAATGTAGGAAGATCTGTTCATGTTTTTCTTTCGATTTGCGAATTGAGGGCCTTATCGGCATCCGATTCAGAAATTAATTTGATTTATGTGTTATTTGGAATTTTTAGAACCTTATGGTAGGTTTAACTGAAATTCGATTTGGAATGATTAAATTAGATTAATTAATGTTATATAGCTTAGCTAAAGCCAAATAATTAAATACTATTAAGTGGGCTTATACAAGGCCACTTCTATCTCTCTTATACACTTTTGACACCCTTATTTCATATTCCTAAGCTCATAAAACGTGAGAGAAAGAGAGAATTAGAGAGTAGGAGTTGATCTCAAGAAGGAAAGGGAAGAATTAGCAATTCAGGGACAAATGGAAAATGGAGAATTGAGCTAGGATTCGCCAAGAGTTCAAAGAATTGAGAACTTTAGGTCACGCGCCTTAAGATAAGTGAATTACCTACTCTACTAATCTATTTGGAGCCACCGGTGATCTGTGAGTAATAACTCTGTAAAGTTATGTTTGACTTTAATTATTTTCTGATGATATGAAATGATCAGTTTTCTGAAATGCTACATTTTGTATGAATGAATGATTGTCCAAATTTTCTTTGAAACGTAATTGTGGTATCCTTAGCAAAGGCCCTCGCCCAGGGGACATAATACTGTGGCTTATGGTCATGAGGCCCTAGCCCGGGAGATAATACCGTGGCCCAGGCCCTCGTCCGGGGGAAACAATACCCGTGGAACAGGCCATCGCCCAGGGGAAACAATACTGTGGCCGATATATGAGATATGTTATCCGGTATCGGAGGTTCCTTTATGGGACTTAATATGCTTGACCAAAGAGACATGTTTATGCTAATGGATGTATCACACATGATTTGAATATGAATAAAACTATGATTCTTTTTCCGCTACCAGATTATGATTCTGATTTACCATGAGATTGGAAATCTGTGTTGGGCGTCATTCATTAAAATTCTTTACTCTGTTATTATTCACTGGGCTTCAGCTCACGATTTATATTATGTATGTAGGTAAGCAGGCACGTGACCAGGCCTAGAGTTGACGGCCTATGTTTCAGTTTTTGTCAGCCAACCTTTGTGTCTCCCGAAGAGGTTCCGGATGAAGTCAAGTTTTGTGGCTGTTTTTGTAACCGTATTAGATTTTGTTTATTTTGTTAACTTTATGGACAAGATTTTTGACATATACTTCTAGGAGTGATATGTAAATATTATATCTTTTGACATCACTCGTAAGTTTATAAAAGTTTTAATTTATGTCTTCACAGCTCAATGGACTACGTATATCTTGTATATTTGTTTCTGCAGCCCCTAACTTTGTGTTAATCTGTCAAGAGGCCTTTGGTAATCCAAGGATTGTTGGCCGGTTACGATGCTAAACCCATAAGGGCGGGTTTGGGTCATGACAGAGTGGTATCATAGCACGTGTTCTACTGAACGCACGAGTCCATACGAGCTATAGGATGTTCTAGGAAAGAATTAGGAACATTCCATCTGCATATGTGGGTATGTAATAATCTTTGTACATGAGAAAATTTCATCTGAACATAAACACATGAATCTGAATTGACTAAACTGACAATGAACGTTTTGAACATTATGAAAAGGACTATTTGCCTATGTTTATTGCCCTTCTGTTTTCCCTTTAGCAATGGAAAATGCAAAAAGTGATGGTACAACAGAGCCCTCAGAGGCCCGAATGAACAGAATGGAACAAATGCTTACAACTCTGACTGAGGTGGTAATGCAACAACAGAGGCAACAACCTTTACCTCTTCCACCTCCGCCGGCCCAAGTTGAACCGAACAACAACGATATTATCAATCTGACTCAGAAGTTCGTGAAAATGAAACCACCAACCTTTCTTGGTGGAATTGAACCGCTTAAGGCTGAAACATGGTTGTTGGAGATGCAGAAATTGCTTGAAGTATTTCCCTGTTCCGAAGTTCAGAAAGTTCTTTTGGCCATCTACACTTTAAAATATGAAGCCCGTAGATGGTGGCTGTTAATTCGAGTTAGTAATGTAAATATGACATGGACCCGCTTCAATGAGATCTTTCATGACAAATACTTTCCCCAATGCTTCAGGGATCGGAAAGTGTCCGAATTTCAATAACTTAGGCAAGGGAAGATGTCTGTAGTTGAGTATGAGGCTAAATTCACTGAGTTGGCCAGATTTGCTCTTCATATGGTCGACACGGATTACAAAAAGCTCGAAAATTCAAAGGGGGATTAGATTTGGAAGTGTATGACCGAGTGGGTGTACTGAAACTACCTACATATGTTGACGTCCTTGATAGAGCACTGATGGCAGAGGCCATTCTGGTGGCAAAGAAACAAACTACAATTCCACCGACTGAATGGAAAGACAAGAGGGTCGGGTTTAATTTCAAGAAGGACCAATCATTTTTGAAGAAGCAAAACATAGAATCCTCCAGTAGTTCTGGTCAAAGTAGTGGATCTATACCAAACTGTCCAAATTATGGCAGGAAACATAGATGAGTATTCTATCGTGCATCTGGTGCCTGTTACTGGTGTCGCAAAGTTGGCTATATGATAAAAGATTGTCCACTGGGATCCGGGAATGCCAGTCGCCCCGCAGCAAGTTCAGCTGAGTCTGTTTCAGTGGCCATATCAAATACCAGAACTAATGCCAGGGGCAACAATAGGAATGAAGCGTTGAGACAAGGGAGAGTATTCGCCTTGGTGCTTGGGGATGTACAGAACACTGAATTAATAGTGTCAGGTATCATTTCTATCTGTGCTTAGAATGCATATGTGCTGATTGATTCTGGTTCCACACATTTATTCGTATCGCATGTTTTTTCTCAGTAATTAACTAGACCGTTAGAACATATGAACTGTTTGCTATCTATATCTACATCGTCTAGGGGTTCTATGATATGTGCTTATGTTTATCCGACATGTGATCTTATGATTGGCGAAATGACATTGTATATTGATTTACTACCCTTGAACATCGATTATTTTGATTGTATTCTGGGTATAGATTGGTTGACTAAGTACTGTGCCACCATTGATTGTGTGAATAAATCTGTTGTATTTCGTCCACCCGATATGCCTGAGTTTACTTTCACTGGAAATAGTGTAGTTCTTCCGCCATACTTGATTTCATTTATGAAAGCCAAAAAGCTGTCAAGAAAGGGGTGTCGGGCCAACTTGTGTAGCGTGTTGACTGCGTTTTTGGATAGTGCCAGTGTAGAAATTATTCTTGTGGTTTATGATTTTCCTGATGTGTTTCCCAATGATCTACTCGGGGATTTAATTGATAGGGAAATTGAATTTACTATTGATGTAACACCTGGAACACAACCTATTTCCAAGACTCCTTATAGGATGTCGACTATTGAACTGAGGGAGTTAAAGGTCCAGCTTCACGAACTCTTAGACAAGAAATTTATCCGTCCGAGTACCTCGCCTTGGGGTGCTCCAGTATTATTCGTCAAAAAGAAGACACCCCATTTTTGACCGTCTTCAAGACTTGGACATCACCGTTTGAACACTCGGTGATTATCCATGTTCGTGTTCGTTTTGAGTTCCCGGAGGCCTCGGCTGTGCGCCTTGCCTCAGGATCTCTCAACTCGTTTGTTTTGTGTTTGGTTTTGCACCAAATGCTTGTGCTTTTGCTTTGAGGGACAGGGAATGGCTTGTTGGCCATCCCCACACCCCACCGGCCACCCCTGTTCATCACCGGCCATTAATTGTTGCCACCGGCCATGGTTTTTTGATACTAATGGCCGGTCGGCACTTTATGTGGCCGACCGGCACTTTGTTTGGCCGGTGACCTCTTTTGCTGGCCGGTATGCACCTTTTGCATCCTTCAGCCATGGTGCATGCCAGCTGTGCCAGCTGGAATGCACCCACACTCTTCCCCGTGCATAGTGTGGTTGTTATGCACCTTTTGCACCCTTTTGGTCAAAGCTTCTTGGGGAAGCTTGACCCTTTGTCAAAGCTTCCTCAAGAAGCTTCCCAGCTGTCAAAGCTTCCTCAGGAAGCCTCCCCCCCTTTGCCCCCTTTGACCCTTTCTTGTTTGGCTTCTTGGAGAAGCTTCAAACATTTCCTTTGCCTATATAAGGCCCTCTCCTCCTCCATTGTTAAAGGTTGAACAACTCCAGACCTAGAATGCATATATATATATATATATATATATATCTGATATATCATCCTCTCTCTCTATATCTCCCTCTCTCTCATCCTTAGCGTGTGTTTGGGAGCCTAAAAGTGTGTTTTGGCCTTAGTTTTGCACTAAGACACACACCATCACACCTTACTTCGACCTTAAGGGGCGTAGAGGGTTTATTCTTGAGTTTTTGGACTGGTTTTGATCAAAAGAAGAGGGCTGCGTTGACTGTTCATCAAGGGTTCTTCAAGGGTAATCTCTTTACTTTAGATTCCCCAATTTTGCAATAGTTTTTTACCTGTCTTGCATTTTGATTTGAGCTTTGTGTATAACTAGAAAAAGTCTTATTTTTGCATGCTTGAGATCTTTCATTAAGGTCGCTTTGGCATTTGGGGTCGACTTCCCCCTCTTAGCTTCATTTTGGCCTCTTTTGATACTCTTTTGTTAAGCTTCGGTCAACTTTGTGTGTTAGCCTTCTCACCACTGAAATCCAGTGGATTTTCAATGGTGAGGGAGGAGGCTTGAGGTTTTGAATAGGGGAGGGACACCCCTTTCCCCTTTATGTTTCATTTTTACATATTCTTGGCTCATATGGTAGCATATATGCTTAGTTGTTTATGACTCCATTTCAGAGGCTTTTTGGGTGTTTTGAGTTATATTACATCTCTGTCCCATGTGGGTTTGTTGACCCTTAGCATGTATTTTGTACTTGCTTTGTATTTCTTCATTTTGCCTAGAAATGTATCATGACTTTTGATCACTATGCTCTCATATTTTGACTTTACTGCGTGAAGTTCTTGGCCATATTTTATCATGCATAAGGTCAGTTGGCCACTGATTTGGTCTTGTTTAGCATGTCTGATATAGTTGCTTTGCATTTTGGATTGTGAGCCTTGAGTGTATGGATCACTAACATGCCTAGCTTAGCCTATTGTCATCATTTGGCATCAGTTGAGATCATATTTCAGTCCATATAATGTGGTCTTACATTGTCCTTTGTTTCTCTTTCAATGCTTTGAAGTGTTGTGATTTCATGCCTTGAAATGTGCATTGTGTATGCCTATGTGTTTGGGTCATTTGGGATGCCATGTGTGGGTTTTAGGGGCTTATTCTCACATGCTATAGCACTGATTTTGTTGGCCTAAATGTCCATATTTGTCTTCCTTTATGTGTGCTCGAGTTGGTTTTTATACCTTAGTCTTGGGCTCATTGATTAGTATGTTTGTCTTCTATGATGGTACCCTTATTTTGCCATCTTTAGCCACTGTTTTTGGGATGGGCTGAGGTCTCCCTCTTTGTGGTCTACATCCACCTTTGCATGAGCATGTTGCATTACATTAGAAGCATGTTTGCATTGTATCTTACTTGCATGTTAGTTTAATGTTGAGCCATCTCACATACTTGCTGCATATTTGACATGCTTTGTGCCTTAGTTTCATTTGCATGTTTGAGCCATGCTTATATATTTGCATTGCATTGTTTGGCTTGGGGTGTCAAGCCAAACTTGAGGGCTAAGAAGTGTTCATACTACAAAGTGATGTAACACGCCTCAACTCTCGGTCGCCGAGGCCCTTGACTTTGACATGATGGGGTCTTGGTATTCATTTGTGTGTTGCATGCATTTTCATTGAATTACAACATTGGCCTCTTAGGCCATCATGCATCAAAATGCACAATTGATGGCCCGAAGATCGAGGGCCATGCTCCCTTGAGTCCATTGCATGATAGGGAGTGTGGCCATGCTTACATTTGCTTGAAATTCCATGCCATACACTGTCTGTCCTTTGTTGCTGTCAAAAACCAGTTTCTGCAGGGAGTTTTGGTCGGTCGGCTAAATTCAATGCCGGCCGGCCATTAATTTTGGCCGTTGGTAAACAAAGGTGGCCGGTGGTTCCTCCCTTTGGCCGGTGGTATTTGTGCTTGGCCGGTGGCATTCCCCAACATCCATAGAGCTTGTACCAAGACTTTTGCAGTCTTCAGAGAAGCAGGGCAGTGTGAACAGAGGCAGCAATGGCATGGTACGGGTTTTCCGGGCGAGATGGACTCGAGCATGCATCATTTGCGCATTCCGAGGCAGGGCTGCGGCCCCTTCTTTCTATTTATTTGCATATTCAAGTTGTTAATTGAGTTAGAAATTTTGTAATAATTAATTAGCTAGGGTAGTTGATTCATTTATTCGGACTGTAATATTTATTCGGACCCTTCGAGCAAGGGCAAATGTGTAATAAGGGTGCGTGCGTGTGTGCATGTCTTCCAATCCCCCTTCTTTCTCCCTTTTATTTAACCGCTTACAATGGTTAGATTTAGGGCATATCTCGATTAGCATTCTTATGCTTCGCATGTTTGCATGAGGGCATCATTCATTTGTCTTGTATGCACCGAAGGCTCGGTTCATCATTCAAACTGCATTGCAATTTTCAATACACTTTCTTGAATACGTGTTTCAAAGCATGTTTTGAAGTAAGTGCCATGCCATGTCATTAGTAGCCGAGCCTACTTAGTTGCATTCTGTATGTGATACATTAGCCACTTAACATGAATTAGGGTCATGCATGTTTTGCTAACTAGTTTCATTGTTTTGGCACGGAGTACGATGTAAGTATTTATGCTTTAGCATCTTGCACGAGTGTGAATGTTAACATGACAGCATGCTTACCATGTGGCTATATGCTTATGTGATATAACTGCCTAAATGCCTGTGGGTGAAGATTGGATTGTTTGAATTGGGGTAATTCATTGAAATCCGTATTTTAGTCTACTTGCGAGTAGCAAATTTCAAAACATTTCCAAACAAACGGATATGCAATGCTTTGTTCCAAATTAGGCGATCTAGTCTATACTTATTTTGCTGTGCGCATCACATAGTAATTCTAGCTAATTAATCGGAATAAGAACGCATGTGTTTTCAAAAACGAGATATCATGGTTAGTAGAGGCCGATCTTCGGATCGGGCGAGAGGGGGTGCTCATAGCTGACCTTCCCCAATCGTACCCAAGTTCCCGAGCCGAGGCAACTTTGGTGATGACGGACACGTGGCCTTTGGCACCGAGTCAGGGTTTCCTAAATTCTCCCATAAAAAAATATTTAGGTGGCGACTCTGTATCTGGCAAAACATTCCATGTTTGGCACTTCTTTTCTAAAAATCTGTTTTTTCTCAAAAACGATTTGCCGGATTTGGACTCTTTGGTTCAGATTGAGAACCGTGACACAAATCGAGTCCGAACTGTAGCGGTCCCCCATCGCGGGCTTGTTACAGTTTCTGGCGACTCTGATGGGGAATTTAGAGAGCTTGACTCGAACTCATGATATCCTGTTTTGATTTCACTTATGTGTTTCTTTGCATTGCATGTGCATTGGTGCGCCTAGGACACCGTGTTGGCCATCTGCTATTCCTGAGCGGTTTGCCGGAGGCTTGACTTTGTCAAAGCATGCCATAAGGCTAACCGGTTGCGGGCTCTGCCAGTATGGGAACACAAACCCCGATTTTATCGGGGCACCCTTTTGACCATTCGACCTAGTGCATATTCGAAATCCATAGTGACCATTCCAAACTAGGACAGGTTGCTTACCCGATATAGGTTGTTTGAAACCGCTGCGTGCGTAGTGAAACCCTAGCTCCTGACAAAAATAAGACAGGGAAACCCTCCTCCAACATAGGGATGTATTGGCTCTCATTTACTTGCTATGTGTTTTTAGAATGTATCTCTATAGGAACACACGTACCGGTTTGTGAGTTTGAGTATCAGGCCCGCGGGCATCAGTGTTTTTGGGAATCAGTTATCTGCGGGTATCAGATTCAGATTTAGGGGCAACGATTCGGGAACAGAGATCAATGTTTGAGAAACAGTGTATCCAACTCATTAGCAGTACATTATAATACCCAACCGTGTGTTGTATGTTTATTTTATGCTATTACGCTGCCCGATTGTCTGTTTATTTATACGCTTTATTTATCTTTTTACTAGGTAGTCGAGCACAATTGCTTCTGACGCAGTAGATATTCCCCAAGCACTCTGGCTAGAGGTCGTCGACTCTATCGATCTGAGGATCTGGTAGACGAACAACCAGTGTACCACTCTCTACCCCGGTTACTAAACGGAGGACAGCTAGGCAGAAGGCATCAGTTCAGCAGTCAGTACAGAGGGCTTTGTCTACCCCACCTGTGTACAGTAGGGATTAGGACTCTGCTTCTCCCACAGAAAGGGAACATACACCGATAATTCAGTCAGAGCAGAACAGTATGGCCAGCTTAGAAGAGATGGTGCGCCAGTTTCAGGAGAGCATGAAAATGATGCAGCAGGATGCTGTCCGACAGGCAGAGTTTGCCAAGCAGTAGGCCACGGTTATGAATAAACAAGCAGAGTTAATCGTGAGGTTACAACAGCAAAACGGAGCATCTGCTTCACAGCAAGTTCCTCTCCCGCCAGGAGTTCCAACCCTTAGGGAGACAGCTAATGTTCAGAATGATACGGTCATTCCCACAGGACAGCCTCCACCCCCGATCCTACCCCAAATCCAACCCCAGTTATCTAAAACACCCACCAACCTACCAGACTCTCCCTTTGAGTTCGAGACAGACCCCACAGCACTAAAGTTGAGCAAGCTTGAAAAACTGTTCAAGAGATCCCAGGGAGTCAAGACCATCCCTGACATCGAAGATGGATATACCGACGCAATTGTGACGTTGCCTGACAGATTCAAAATGCCTCATATCGACCGGTTTGACGGATCCGGGGACCCCATGGTACACCTAAGATTGTTTTCAGATGTTTTAAGGCCAATGGGCCTCACTAGACTGCAGAAGTTGTCTCTGTTCGGCCGGACCCTGTCGGGTGTGGCGGCCATATGATATGCCAAATTGGAAGATGACGTCAAGAGGAAGTGGGACGAGATGGCTGAGGCCTTCATTGCACAATACTCGTACAATACACAAATTGAGATTACGACCCGGGATCTCGAAATAACGAGGCAAGAGCCTAAAGAGAGTTTCTCAGAATTCGTGACCAGATGGAGGGCTAAGGCTTCGATGATGACCTTAAGGCCCACAGACAAAGATCAGATTCGGATGATTGTGCGCAATCTCCAGCCGAAGTTAATACAGAAAATGATTGTACTCCCCTTTCCTACCTTTGCCGATCTGCATGAGATGGGGGTACAGATCGAGGACGCCTTGAAGCAAGGCTTAATCGATAATGATCGGGGGCAACCCCGAAGAACTTTCAATCGCAACACTAATGCGGGCCCAAGCGGCGCTGCAACTACAAGAGCCTCCGAAGTGAGTATGGTCACCACCACCCCCCCTCCAAGGACCATGGCAGCCACGCCATTCTCCGGTGCATCCGGAAGCCATCCACAAACAGCCAAATACCCACCCAAAAATACAAGAACCTTCGCTCCGCTATATATGCCCCTGTCCAAAGCTTTGGGGGTTTTAATCAGAAAAGGGCACCTGAAGCCCCTAGAGCCGCGGCCATTACCAGAAAAACTCCCCCCTACCCACAATCCAGCCAAGTAACTATTAAGAACAAATATCTATTATCCCGAACTATTAAGAACAAATACCTGATTATGATTCTGATTTACCATGAGATTGGAAATCTGTACTGGGTGTCATTCATTAAAATTCTTTACTCTGTTATTATTCACTGGGCTTCACCTCACGATTTATATTATGTATGTAGGTGAGCAGGCACGTGATTAGGCCTAGAGTTGACGGCCTATGTTTCAGTTTTTGTCAGCCAACCTTTGTGCCTCCCGAGGAGGTTCCGGATGAAGTCAAATTTTGTGGTTGTTTTTGTAACCGTATTAGACTTTGTTTATTTTGTTAAGTTTATGGACAAGATTTTTGACATATACTTCTAGGAGTGATATGTAAATATTATATCTTTTGATATCACTCGTAAGCTTATAAAAGTTTTAATTTATTCGTCTCATGTATGTCTTCACAACTCAATGGACTACGTATATCTTGTATATTTGCTTCTGCAACCCCTAACTTTGTGTTAATCTGTTAAGAGGCATTTGGTAATCCAAGGATTACTGGCCGATTACGATGCTAAACCCATAGGGGCGGGTTTGGGTCGTGACAAAACACTTGTACACAATCACACATTAATACTTATCCACTCACGCATACATTTAAGCACTCACACTTTGTGTCCTCCTCACACAAGACTTTGAGAGACCTCACACTAGATAGTGCTTGACCATTCACTTTGAACTCACTCTTCTTTCACTCAATTGTCCAATTGCTTAGTACATGCACTCATCTCATATTTATACTAGTTAAAGAACTTTCTAGAATATACTCATAATTTCCCTACACTCTAGAACAATCTAGATTACTCTAGTACATATTAGGGCTTTCTATACTTCTCTAAAATATTCTAGAACCTTCCGGAACTTTCTAGATTTCTCTAGTTTTCTCCAAACTTCTTTAATGTTCCGGAACCTTCTAGGATATTCTAGAATCTTCCGGATTTCTCTAGGTCTTTCCAGAATCTTCTAGATCTTTCTGAAGTATTCTAGATTCATGTGGAAACTTCTAGAATATTCTAGAAAGAAGATTCTAGAGAGTGAGGAGAGTTAGTGATGACTCTCAGCAAACTCACTGAGTTCGAAAGAGAGAGAGAGAGAGAGTGAGATGACCGGGTCCTTGTTTTCTTTCTCTTTCTTTCTTATTCGCTCTGTTCTGTTTTGTTTCCCATTAGCTTGTAGAGTCCGGAGGCTTTGGTTCTAAATCTAAAACCTTGTTCTTGTCTTTCGGTAATTGACTTCCACTTGTTCTGGAGAGCGCAGGGTCAGGTCTGGAGTGCTCGAGGATCAAAATAGAAATTGCTGAGCTGTTAAGTCAGGGCCGCACGTGCGGTGGCCCTAGGCCGCACGTGGGAGGGGTGAGGTCACACGTGCGGGGAAGGGTGAGGCTTGGGAGGTTTGTATACTGCCTAAAAGGCAGGTGCGGAAGGTGGTGCGGGAAAGACCACCGCACGTGTGGGGGTGAGGGCCGCACGTGCGGGGAAGGTGCTCCGCACGTGCAGGGATGGGCACCGCACATGCGGGATTCTGACAGTTCGAATCTTTATTTTTTTTATGTCTTTTGGCCGAACTTATATCACATTTTGGGCTTCTTCCTCTCACTCTAAACACCATTTTCCTCCTTCTTCTCTCTACAAAACCTCATCAAACCTCCAAAACCCTTGATCTCTTGAAGTTCCTTGGGTCTAGATTCATCTTATCTCTCTAATCTTGGAGTTCAAAAGCTAGAGCTTCATCTTTGTGTGGTGGTAAATCAAAGATTCTCACCTCTTGATTCTAGGGTTCCTCCTTCCATCTTCTCCAACACTTTGAGGTAGGGATTTCTTGAGTTATATATACATGTTTTGCTATCTAAATGATGATTTAAAAGTGTTCTTGAGGTTATTGGATGAGTTTGATTTTTGCTCTAAATGTAGAGAGAGTTTTGAAAAGATGGGTTTAAATCCCAACCCTTTTGTTAACCCTAGAGGGTTTTCCTTTTCATTAGACCTAAGAAATGTGATTTGGGTTTGGGTTTCACCATGAAGGGATGAAATGTTGAGTTTTTGATGAAAACCCTAGAAATTGGGGATTTTCTTAAAATGTAGAAAAACCTATGGAGTTCTTTCTTTTCTTGTAATAAAAGGGTAAATGAGCATTGATTTTATGATGTAGTTTGCAATGGCAATTTCTTGATATATGTATGAAAGTGGAAGCCTCTTTTAAAGTCCATTGATGAATGTATGTATGTGTGAGTTGTAAGATGGCTAGTTGTTGAGTGCCATAAATGATGTGTAAGGTATTTAATGTTATTGAAATAGGAAATGAAATGAAAAGTGACATGCTAGACATGTTGAAAAGTTTGACTATGGTGAATCATTGTTGAGAAAATTGATGGTGAAGAAATATTATGTAATGAAGATGATTGTCACATTGCATTTTCGTTTAATTGTTTATTACAGGAATTGTATTTAACTTCGACAATGTTATATTGGCACTCAAGTATTACTTGTTGTAAGCTTTGAGCTAAGATTTGAAATCTTTTGCATTGAGAATAAGAAAAATGTGAATTTAAGTTACGGAAATGTACATGGGGTAAATACGTTGGTAAGTCCGGTTAGGAGGTGTAGATGGATTTGATAAGTTGGCTTGAGTGTCCACAGTGAAAGACTAGAAAACCGCGCGGATAGGTGTCGAGCCTTCCGATTAATACCGGTAAAAATGACAATTTGGTAGTGCTTGCTAAGCCTACTTGTAGACACCAACCTAGGAATTACCTGAGTCGTATTTACCGCTCCTATTAATTTAAAGGAATTGGAAGTTTTGAAATTGATGAGAATGTAAAATATTATTGAAAACATGGTGATCTTCAAGTTATGCTTTGAAATGAAGTTCTTCTTTATTATGGCATTGCATGGCATCACATTTGCATATGATGTTGAGAAGTTTTGCATAACTGTATATACTTTGTTAGAATTCTCTACTGGGCTTTATGCTCATCCCTATGGGATATTGGTGCAGGTAAAGATGTGGTGATCCCGCCAAACCGAGGGCGTGGATATGTTTTTGGTGAAGAGTAGATTGCTCTTTTAGTTGTGTTAACTTTTTGTAAAGCCAATGGCTAATTTGTATGGGTCCGAGAGACCATTTTGTGTAACCAGGTTATTACCTTGGAACTTGTAAGCCCTTGAGGGCCTTATTCGTTTTGATTAAATGATTTTGCATGCTATAGATTCATGTACTAGTTTGTCAATGAATGTATAATCGCATGTGAGATTACTTTTGTATAACATTTGGAACTATGTAAAGGAACGTGGTGAAAATATCTTTCCGACATCCCTTGAGCCATGGTTATTATCTTATTTAGAAGTGGGTTGATGTATTTTCTATGTTAGTTTGTTTCGGGGCGTTACATAGAGAGAGAGAGAGAGAGAGAGAGAGAGAGAGAGAGATGTGGTAGCGATTGAACCAGAACAAAGCTGAGTGGAGCTCAACATCGTCGGAGATATCTCCGATGGCTTCGAAACCTCTAGCAAAAGCAATTTTAGCGACAACACCACCTAGCAACGAGATCACGATGTCGCCAGGGTAGAGGTAGTGGTGGATCTCGTCGTTAAGATTGACGGTGAAGGCAATCTTGTCGCTAAGATCGACAGCAATCCAATGCGGCGTTAGGTGCTGGCAGTGAGGGTCCTCCGTTTCCTTGTCGCCATCCTCCGTTCCGTTGGTGCCGTTGAGTGCTTCCAATTCGAAAGCCTCTATGGCAGAACAAGGGTTTCGAGAGAGAGAAAACTAGGGTTTGTGAGTGAGAGAAAGATAGAGGGTTTTGGAAAATAGAGAGAGGAGAAGAACAAAGAAAGTGAGAGAGAGTTTTGGGAAATGTAACAATATATATAGGTATTTTGATTATTTTGTAGAACTTGTTCTTATGGACAAAATATTTGTGCGCTTGGACATTTAGATAAAAAACATGTAAGTTTAGACTTTTGGACAACAATTCCATCCATGCCCCTCTTCAAACTACTCCAATACCTATTGCTATTACTGTGCCTCCATAGAACCCTCAGAACCACGCACCGGCCACCATCACTATCCCTAAACTTTCACTATTGTTATCTCAACCCCTTCCCTTGGTCCCTTTCTATAAGTAAGGGAAGGTAAGACTTTCAAAAGTATCTTGGACCCGGGTATGACCGGCCGTGGCCCACAGGGCCTTAGCCCAAGGCACACGTAAGCCTAAACACGAATCCATAATCACATTGAATAACTAAACAATAGTCCAATAATAAATAACCAAAACTCAATCCAGTGACAAGCCACAATTATAAACGGCAAAATCAATCGTAATCAAAACCATCCAAACTTATGGAATATCAACAGCCCACATATCAAAATAATCCTAAATGAACGCCAATAAAAATAAAAATAAAAATGCACAAACTTGACATAACACTCTAAAATAAATGAATGTCCTAGAGGTCCATGCAATCGAGTCCCCGTTATGCCATGAGTCCACTCTATGTTCTTCTAACACCTGGAAATGGTAAACAACTAAGTTAGCTGATAGCTTAGTGAGTAGCAACATGGATAGTTTATACAGTTTTGAAAACAGAGATCAATTCCAAAATAAGATATATATCACAGAAACTAGATTGGCATACAGTTTGGTACAGACAATCTGTTTAAAAAAGAAGGTTCCACAGTTAAAATACTCATGTCTCTCGAGAACATGATAAATGACATTTTTCACTTTAAACAGATTACAACATGAACACCAATAATTTTTTGGGTACCAAGAAATAACAAGTAATATGCCACACAGTTCTCAAGGCTATAAGCCTCGTTGGATTCAATGTCAAACTAAGAGTCATCCTCAGGGTGGCAACCTGGGCCTTTTCTCAACGACGATTCGATTGAAGGTCACCTAGCTTAACCTAGGTCTTTTCCTTACGATCGTTGAGCACTAGAGTCATCACGGCTCAACCCGGATCTGTTCCTTAGTGATCAGAGTCACCACACACAGTGGAATAATTTCCCTGGACTAAATACACAGATGGTCCCAATAATCAATACACATCAGTTTCGCAAAACATGGTAGTTCACCATTATAAACATGAGACCAAAACAAATAGTTTACCTGTATGCCAAGTTCACACGTGTTTCAGAAATAATTTGATTCCATTGATAATATAATAATTTATCAAAACAGTTTAGTCATGAAATAACAATTTAATTTTTCAACAATTCAGGGTAGAGGAACATTTATAAAAATATGTAGCATGAAACTACTCACCTGAAAACGAAATAATATAATCTTCGAATAGAGTATGAAAGTCCAACTAGTGCCTTGAACCAAGTATGAAAACTACACGTCACTACTAATTTAAAAATGCTAAAGAATAAGAACTAAGTAACCCTAAACTAAAGCGCACTAACACGGCTCAACCCAACTCACCGTTACTCTTAAATATTACCTAAGTTCATGTTCTTCAAGGTCTAAAATCACCCAAGACATGGGTTCCGATCGAAACTTAACTAAAAGTGACTTTAAGATAAAACAGAGTTTTTCCAATCTATTCGCTAACTTTGAAAATTACAAAACCCACTCCATGCTGTTCGAAAAATTCCAAAACCCTCCAGATATCAACTAATATATCCTAAGTTTCAAACCCAATTGGTTTTTCTTGATTTGCTTATCAAAATAATTATTTACAATTAATTATGCCCAAACAGGTTGTTTTCTGCAACACTTTAAATAAATTAATGGTTCTCTTAGTATACACGAGCAATCAATGCAAGGCCAAAAATGTAAGAAACTTGACTCGTAATCGGTTCTAATGATGTTGATTTGATAATTTTTGGATTTATACCCAAAGAGAACGACACTCCCGAGCTTACTGTTTTAAACCAGTTTTCTGGACAGATTTGAACGCATCAGTTTATATGGATTTTGACTCCCAAAACTTATGAAAAATTTCAGATATGCAATTCAATATGTAATTAATCTACTGTAAAAATTTCAGTTCAAAATTCATCCGTTTGATATGGTTTCTTGATTTTTAAAGTTTGCGATTCTGTGCAGAATTTTTTGAACTAATAATAATACCCATTCTTTATACATGAATTTAACTCCTCAAATTTCATAACAATATATATATATAGACACAAAATACATACACCTACAACCTCTCCATCAATGAATTATATAACAATAGAATAATGATAAAAAACAAAGAAAGAAGAGAAGAAAACCGAAGAGGCCACAAGGCACAACACACACAAAGCTCTCCTTCTTGGCTACCACAATAATCTTGATGATTGAATCATCCCTCACTTTCCTTCATAACCCACGGCTGCTAGGGCTACTAGGGCATCTAGTGTTGTGGAAAACAATTATAACAAGAGTTAGGATTTTTGATATCCTTATATACATATGTATCTAACCAATATAAAATGTCCACATAAAAATTTAATTAATAATTTTAATTTGACAATATAAAAAGAATAATATTTAATTGATATTTTGTTACAATTAAAAAACATATTTAAATCAATTCAATTCAATTTAGCATTTGGCCCAAATATGTGAAGTGTTGACGTGATTGAATTAGTATGTTGTGGAATGCGTACACTGATAAATTTGAATTATATAATGATGTATTTGAGTAAATTTTTGGATAAAAATTTTGATTTGCAATATTACTGTAAAGTAAATTATAATAAGACTACACAAACCAATAATGGGGTGTTTGGGAAGAGGGTTAGGCTAAAATGGTATATTGAAAAGCAAAATAGATTAAAATAGTCAATAAGACAAAATGTTATATTCAACCATAACTATTTTACTTTTTCTCTCACAACCATCAAATCAATTAAAAAAAACCAATTAACTTTTCAAACACAAATATTTTAGCCAGCTAAAATAGCTAACTTCCCAAACAATGTTTTACCAAAAACTTGAGGAAAAATAAAAAGTGTGGTGGAGATTTATTTTAAAAACAGGATGCACCATTCAAGAATTGAATCAGACCATTCATCAAGATTCAGAGTAAATTCTAGGATTGAACATCCAATTTCTTAGGTTGTGTTTAGTTGGGGATTTAGAGAAAAATTTGGAAAGAAAAAAAAAAGAAAAAGTAGGGTAAATATAAATAAAATATATCTACATTTTACGTAATTTCATACACATATTTCCTTTCTCTTTTTAAATCCCTCTCAAAATCCTCCAACGAAACAGTCTTAAAATTTCAACTATAACAATGGATACAACCAGAACATCTTGAGCTGAATAAAACAATAACAAAAGCTAGCTGACTAAATTGTGCAAACTTAATCCACACATATCATTGGATCATCTTAAAACCAACTACTGATCAGAGAATTCAACAATTAAAAAAAACAGAATCAAGGGTCAAGGACTATTGATCGAAGTTCTTCACTTCAGAGATAGCAATAACTTTGCACTCGACAATTAAAGTGTCATTGACAAGGAATCCCTTGTTGGAATCATGGAGATCTGTTAGTGACAAGAATGTACTCTCACCACAAACGTCACCTAAAGTAGTACTGAACCAGCTCCTATCTGAAACACAATTGTCGGGCAATTATTGTAACTATTTGATTGCCAAAAAAGGATCCAAGTCGTAGATTAAACGAACAAATCCAATGGATAGACAAAGAGACATCTGATGTTTGTAATTTCACCTGTAATTTTCTTATGCTTGCCGTTGTGTTGGTTCCTTATGCACAAGCTATAATGTGCATATAATTTTCGTTATGGAGGAAAGGATTCACCATTATATAACCCTAAAAAGAGAGACAGGCACTTGACCTTTTCTTCTGGACATCCTTTGGGATAGAGACACAATATCCTGCAGTCATTACAACAATCCATGAAAAGCAGTTACAGTCCGTTTGGATTGAGTGATTTGGAGAAAAAAGAAAAGAAGGATTTATCCTGGTTGTTTGGATTACTAAAGAGGAGAGAAATGAGGAGAAGAAGAAATGGAATGAAATGGAGAGAAATTGATTTATCTTAGAATCACTTTTTAAATCACTCCAAAATTGAAGAGATTTGGAGAAAAAAGAAATGGAATAATTGCTAATTTTATGTAATACTAAAATTGTCCATCCAAGCATTAAAGAAATAAAAGTATAAAAAGTTATTTTGGTAATATAACATGTAGAAGTTTCTTTTCCTTTCTTTTCTCTCCAGCTTAACCAAACAAGAGGAGAAGAAATCGTAATTTTTCTCTTCTTTTCTCTTCTCTCTTAACAAATCATTTATTTTCTAGGTATCCAAAGATAGTGTTACTGCTCTATTTTTCCAATCACACAGACTAGTAATAGAGAGAAGATAAAAATTCAAAGAATGTATACCACTTGCAACTTTCAGCGGTGAAGACATCAGAGACAACATATTCAGCATCCAGAGATGAAAAGTTTTCAATCTTCCAAGTGTGAATAATGTCAAGTTCCTTAAAACTCAGAAACTCAGCTCTGCCACTATAATTCAAAACAAAAACTTCTGCTCCAAACATGCATTTGTCACCGACGAGGTATCCATTAGAAGGATCATTGAAGGTAGTGAGTGAAAGCAACTGAGGAAAACCCCACTCTGTTATCATCCCATGAAAGCGACTTACCTTCCCATTGGCATCTAATAATTTAGAATAGAATTTAAAACATTTGGTTTGTAGGATGAAAATTTGAAAGCATAAAAAAAATCAGAAAAGAAATTGTTAAGTTAATAAGCAATACCTTGGATGGTCAAGTACTTGTCTTGAATTTGATTATAGACAAACAATTTGAAGTTCACATTGACCTCCCAACCAAGAGGTAATTTACTTGTCTCTGCAATTACCAAGTACAGAGAGATGTAACCTTTCCCATTTCTTTTTTCATCACCATTTGGGTAGAGAGATAATCTCCTTCAAGTTCAATTCAACACGATACAGAACACTAAGAATCAGCTTATGCACAACTTTAACTGAAATGTAGAAGAAAATTTCAGCAATAAAAATTGTAAGAAAACTTACCATTTGTAGTCACTGGCTTGAAAGATGTCTGATTCATAACTCTGAACTTCAATATCTAACAGTGCTTTTGAGAGTTGTGAGAATGGCTCAATCTTGAAAATGTAGTGAGATGGTGGCATGTCCCTTAATGATCTTGTCACTTCTGTGTAATGTTAGAAGAGAGAAAATGTGAAATTAAAGTACTAATTAAAACACTCAACTCAACTGAGTGAGAGAGAGAGAGAGAGAGAGAGAGGTACCAGAGCTGCCATTCTCTTCCATGTTCGCTGCCTCTTCACCGAATTTGGACAAAGACTTGTAGAAGGCTAAAGCAACGAAGACAAGCTTTTATATACAAAGGAATGTATCATTGCACTGTTAAGCTTGGGAAGCTCGTAAATGCAATGCAATTAAAGGTTGTTTTGGAAAGCTAATTTGTAATTTTCCAAAACATTTAGTGTATTTCTTGATGAGTGAATGGCTTTTGGAATTCATTCCCTTAAACCATGAAAAAAAAAAAAATCAAAGTTTAGTTTAGAAAAAATATACTGTGTTGAAATTGTATGAATTTTATTTAGGATTTTGTTCAAGTAAAATCTGTCAAAATAAAAATCTTACTCCTTCAACAAATTTATGACACTGGATTGATGGATGTGTTTGGTTTGGTTTAGGAATATAATATAAACTAGCATATATTTACCGGAGTTATGCACGGGTATAAATAAATAATCAAAATTAAATAATATTTTATAAAATTTATCTAGAATATGTAGCAAAAATAATTTAGAATAAATTAAATTTTATTCATTTTTATCACAGTTACATATAAGATAATTTTTTTTTTATTCTTATGTCATTAATTTTGTACTCTGCCTGTTTGTTTCACTGGATATAAAATGGAGGATATAATATGATGTGGCATTTAGTCAGGATATATAATGAATAGGATATAGATATTAGATAATATATCTCCCAATTCATGTTTGTTGACTTGATATATAAGATTGGATATATATTATCCAAGTTTGTTTTACAAAATATATATATTGTGAGATATAAACAGGTAATTTTCAAGATTGCCCTCATAATATAATATAATATTATGTTAAAACCATTGAACAAATTTATGCTTTAGAAAAACCTAGGGAAACTTGTCAATTATTTGATGTTGATCTAATTAAAAGACATTTAAAAACTGGTAATAATTTTATTCATTTAGGCTTAATTCAAGTTGGTATTAAACCATTAACACAACAAGGAAAAAATGCTTCTGTTTTATTATGTTTACGAGATGCTCGTTTTATTGATTATAATGATAGTTTAATGGGTATGATGGAAACTGGTCTTCATAAGGGTCCAGTACATTTTAATTGTTTTCCTGATTTTACACTCAGTTTACGTGATCCACATATTTTAAAAGCATTAACTTTAAACATTCAATTAAATGGTTCATTTACTAATATGTTAGAAAAAGTTCATAATATTGCTTTAATTTATCGTGTTCATTATAAATGTATGAAAACCAATTTAAATGTTCAAGCTTTGCATAAAAGTCCAAAAGATAAAACTCTGCTAATCCAAAGTAGTAATAATGAATCCCATATTAATGTTCCACAAATGATTGAATGGAAAAATATTACTCTCCCCGATCAATGGATTACTAATAATGAAAATTATAAACATAATCAACAACAATCTTCTATTCAAGATATCCAAGATATCCAACAATATACTGATGGTTCAGTTCACATTAAATTTAATCGAGGTCAATCCTCTAGACATAGTACTTCTAGTATACCTACTGAAATTGAAACTGAAGATGAAATATTTAATACTCCTTTATTTCGAAAAAATAGTCAACTCAATTTTGGTCACACTACAAATAGTAAACTCAAAGGAATTGATAACTCTACAACTTCTCAAATTAGTAAACCTGTTTATTCAACACACACACATTTACCTGAAGAAGATGAAGAATCTCAAAATTCTCCTACTCAAACTGATTTCGAAATTACACATCCAATCAATCCTCAATTAATGACAATCAAAAAAGAATTTACTCCTGATTTAGATAAATTACTTATTGATTTTAGATCTAAAGAAAATAGAACTAAAAGACATGCTTATCGTGCTAAATATGATTCTGCTCAACAATCCAGCATAACTAGGAAATGGTATGATTTTATGGTAGAATATGGTTTCGAATTATCTTTCTTTGAATATATGGATAACTATTATAAAAAGATTAATACAATCACAAAACATAAATGGAAAACTTCGCCTAATACATCTGTTACCTCTAGTCATCCACCTCTATCTAATATAATTATTGAATGCCAAGGTTCTGAAGTCCCAGCCTCTCCTTTTAAGTTGCCTGGCACTGACCCTGAAATTAAAAAAATTATTGAACAAAATAATTATACTAATCAATGTTTAAAAACAATTGGTAAACAATTAGATAAAATAGAAACTAATTTAGATGATTATTCTGCTAATACCACATCTACTAAACAATCTCTCGATCAACCTTTAATAAACCTTCCCAGTGATCGTTCCAAACGCAAAAGTTTAGTCACCAATGATCAATCTGCTGTAAAAGCTATCGAACAACTATTTACCAAATTAGCTACCAATGAACAAGCTTCACCCTCCAAAGGTCTTACTGTTTTAAATCAACAAGAACCTGTTTCTACTCAATCTGATTCTGATTCAACTGATAATGAGATTAATCAATTAGCTCGACAATTTCAACCCTCTACTCAGCTCAACAAATTGCATTATCCTAAACCTAATCCTACATCTCTTACAAAAAATTGGTATTCTAGACCAACTCCTCCTGATCTCCAATATGAAGAAAATAATCTTGCTAATCAATTTTCTGTCTCTGCCAAAAAATTATATGAATGGAATATTGATGGTTTAAGTGAAGATCAAATATTGCAAAAATTAAATCATTTATCTATGGTTGCTAATAGTTATTTAACTAATTACCCTGATTACTCTCAACCTGAAGTTGCTTCTTTAATAACCTCTGGTTTTACCGGTATGCTCAAATCTTGGTGGGAAAAATATCTCACTACAGAACAACGTGAATCAATCTTACATGCTAATCAAAAAGATGCAAATGATCTCCCTATCTTTGATGAACATATTGGTTATTATGTACCTGATGGTGTTAACACATTAATCTACACAATAGTTAGACATTTTATAGGAACTCCTACTAATATATATTCTCGCATACATGATCAACTTAGTAACCTGACCTGTCCTACCTTAAGTGATTTTAGATGGTATAAAGATGTTTTTACCTCTAGAGTTATGTTAAGAGAAGACTGTACTAAATCATTTTGGAAAGAAAAATTTATTAATGGATTACCTGACTTATTTGCTCACAAAATTAGAGATGTTCTTAGTCAACCTACTGGAATAATTGAATATGATAATTTAACCTATGGTGATATAATTAGCACTATTCAAAAAGAAGGATTAAGAATGTGTATTGATCTTAAACTTAGTCAAAAAGCTCAAAAAGATAAGCACAAGGCTAAATATGAATTAGGAAATTTCTGTGAACAATATGGTTTACCTCCTGTAGCACCCTCTCGTAGGAAACCACATAAACATAGTAAACATAGACACAAATATTCAAATAAATACAAAAAGAACTATTCACCTTCTAAATCAAATGATAAATTTTATACTAAACCAAAAAAGAAATATTACAAGTCAAAATCACATCCAAAATCTAAATCTAATAAAGATATTACATGTTATAACTGTGGTCAAAAAGGTCATTATTCTAATAAGTGTAAAGAGAAACAAAAATTAAAAGATAAAGTTAATCAACTTCAAATTAATGATGAATCAAAAAATCAATTATTTGAAATCTTTCAATTAAATCAATCTGTTAGTGATTCCTCTTCTGATAATCCGAATACTTCATCTGATTACCATTCACCTAGTAATGATTCTGATAATAATATAGAATTAGGATGTAATGATGTTTGTTGTAAACCTGTTAAACAAATTACTGTTCTTACTAAACAAAATCAAGAAGAATCTGCTCTTATTGAACTAATTAGTAAATTAGATGATCCAGAATTAAAGAAGAAATATACTGATAGACTTAAATCTTTATTAATTAATAATACTGATTCTAAACCTAGGCAAGATAAACCAATTATTAGTCTATCTAAAACTTTAGAAAGATTTAAGAATAAACAAAAAGAAGTTACACTTCAAGATTTACAACAAGAAATCAATCAGATTAAACAAACTATTAAAGAACTACAAAATAAAGATCAACATTTAGAAGACGAAATTATTACATTAAAACCTAATAAAAATTTAGAAAATTTCCAAGATAATAATGATGAATCTCCTAATGAATCTGGTCATGATTCTGACCATACTAATCCTGAAAACCTTCTATTCGATAATCGATCACACCAATCTCAATCAAACAATCTTGAAAATAAAAGATTAAATCTAATTAATAAAATTTATATTCAAAAGTGGTATTCAAAAATTAAAATTGTTATTAATAACTTTGAATTAGAACTTGTTGCATTAATTGATACTGGTGCTGATTTAAATTGCATTCAAGAAGGTTTACTCCCTACTAAATATTATGAAAAATGTCATGAAAGATTAACCTCTGCTAATGGTAGTAAAATGCATATTAAATATAAATTACCTAAAGTTCATGTTTGTCACAATAATGTCTGTTTTAAAACCTCATTTGTTTTAGTAAAAAACATGACTGATAAAATCATTTTAGGTACACCATTTATCTATTTACTATATCCATTTACTACATCTAGTGAAGGAATAACTACTCATGTTTTCGGTCAACCTGTTACATTTAAATTCTTATCTCCACCTGAAATGTTAGAATTAAATCAATTAAAAGATTGTTCTATCTCTCACACTATTAATCGATTAAGTAGACATTTAAAATTTCTTAAAGAAGAAATTAATTACAAAAGAATTGATCAACAATTAACTGATCCCGTAATTATTTCTCAGATTAATGAATTTAAATTAAAACTTGAATCAACTGTTTGTTCAACTTTACCTACTGCGTTTTGGCATAGGAAAAAACATGTAGTACTTTGCCATATATCAAAAATTTTAATGAAAAACAAATTCCTACTAAATCTAGACCTATTCAAATGAATCATGAATTACTTGAAATGTGTAAAAAAGAAATTAATGAATTGTTAAAAAATAGAATAATTAGTCCGAGTAAATCCCCATGGTCTTGTCCTGCTTTTTATGTTAATAAAAATGCTGAATTAGAACGAGGTGTCCCTCGATTAGTCATTAATTACAAACCTTTAAATGCTGTTTTAGAATGGATTAGGTATCCTATTCCTAATAAAAAAGATTTGATTAAAAGACTTAGTCAAGCTGTTATTTTTAGTAAATTTGATTTAAAAAGTGGTTTTTGGCAAATTCAAATTCATCCTAAGGATAGATATAAAACTGCTTTCACTACACCATTTGGACACTATGAATGGAATGTCATGCCATTTGGGTTAAAAAATGCTCCTAGTGAATTTCAACATATAATGAATGATATTTTCAATCCATTTAGTCATTTTTCCATAGTTTATATAGATGATATTCTTATTTTTTCAAAATCAATTAGTGAACACTGGAAACATCTTACTGCCTTCTTTTATACCATTAAGAGTCATGGTCTAGTCATTTCTGCTCCTAAGATTAAATTGTTTCAAACCAAAGTCCGATTTTTAGGTTATGATATTCACCAGAATACTATTTTACCTATTAGTCGTTCCATTGAATTTGCGTCTAAATTTCCTGATGAAATCTTAGATAAAACTCAACTACAACGTTTTTTAGGATCACTGAATTATATTGCTGAATTTTACAAAGACCTTAGGAAAACTTGTCAACCTCTGTTTGATCGGTTAAAAGACAATCCTCCTCCTTGGTCTTCTACTCATACTGCTATTGTTAAACAGGTTAAACAATATGTCAAGTCTCTTCCTTGTCTTGGTATTCCTACTGAAAATTCATTCAAAATTATTCAAACTGATGCCTCTGATGTTGGTTATGGTGGCATTCTCCTTCAGAAAGTCACTCCTCAATCATCTGAACAAATTGTTCGTTATCACTCTGGTGTCTGGAATAAAGCACAATTAAATTATAGTACTATTAAAAAAGAAATTTTATCTACTGTTTTATGTATTAGTAAATTTCAAGATGATATTTTAAATCAAAAATTTTTACTTCGTGTTGATTGCAAATCTGCTAAATATGTTTTAGAAAAAGATGTTCAAAATCTTGCTAGTAAGCAAATTTTTGCCCGTTGGCAATCTATTTTAAGTATTTTCGATTTTACTATTGAATATATACCTGGTTGTCAAAATTCCATTCCCGATTTCCTTACCCGAGAATTTTTACAAGGGGGATAGGGATGGCCACTCCATTTATTGCTTACCATAAAACCCAAATTACCCATTACCGTGATCTGATTCACCAAACTGCTTATCGCATTGCCCGGATAAAATTAGCAAAAAAAACTACTAAACGTGCTCAATACATTCAGTACCACCAAATCCAAGCTCGTCGCCATTTACTTGCTGATTATTACAACTGTTTGGATTTTCATCAGACTTATTTAGATCTCCTTAGTGGTTGCTAATCTTTATTGCTAACCTTTGTTTCTTTTTAAACAGATGTCTCGCCCAAGGCCCCCTTCTAAAGCCTTGGTTCCAACTAGTCAGCCTTTTATCCCTCCTTTGGAGTTAGTCACCCAATACCATCCTATTGAAATGATTAACCGTTACCAAGTTCTTGGTAATACTCCTCGACCCAGTTTCACATCTGCTTTGGCCTATGATCCTTTTGCTTCATCTAGCCAAGCAGTTACTCCATACCCTCCTAATCCTATTAAAACTGCTCGATCTGATTATGTTGACTCAACAACTACTAATCTCTTTTTCAAAGAACCTAGTCACCCAAAGAGTCAATCTGTTAATGATCTGGTTAAAACTTATTTCCCTCCTGGATGGCATTTTGTTCCTCTCCATCCAGAGAAAACAATTACCTTCTATAAAGACATCCTGTTCAACCATCAATCAATTGTGATTAAACCCATTTATGATCGTACTTACACTAGTAAAGTGGTTTACCATTCACTTTATATTCACAATATTGTTTCCTTAGTTGAATGGGGTTCTCCTTATCAACTTCGAGATTTACCTAATCACTCCCTTCAGTATAATTATTATGATTATATTGATGCCTGGTTCAAAGTCCTCCTATATCAAAATGAAACATTTAGTCACTCTTGGTTTCTTCAATTTGATCAAAAGTTTAAGTCAGAATTACCTACTTGGTTTCTGAGATGGTGGACACATTATGGTGCCATTCCAGACATCTTCCCATCAGTAATTTTGGATCAAGTCAATTACTTTTCCACTGTTTTCTCATTCACTCCACAGCAAAGAGAATTCCCTCAATTGCTTATTTTTATATCCAAATATAAGATCCCTTGGATATTCAAATGGCAATATGGTATTTCTGGTAAAGTGATTCAGCGGCTACATAAGGTTAAATGGTGGGATAACTTCAAGATTCAACGAATTGTTGATATTGTTCAAACTGAGTTCCCGATTAACATTCATGCTCCTACACCTGCCATGGTTAAAGCTCATCAGATCCCAACTGCTCCAGTCACTCAAGGAAGCCAACTTCCTCCAGTCAATCTTGGAAGCCCATCATCCAGTTCTTCCAAGCCCAAGTCATCCAAATCAAAGATTAAATCCAAGTCAGCAAAGCCCAGTTCTGACCAGCCCAAGTCAAAGGATAAATCCAAATCAAAGGTTAAGCCCAAGTCCAAGTCATCCAAAGATGAACTCCTCCAAATGGCTCGTTTACTCATGGCCCAAGCCAAATCAGACTCGGATAACAGCAGTTCAGAAGGTGGTTCAGACGGTTCAAACTCTTCTGAAGGTTCAACTACTCAAAATCCATATGGACCCGAGTTCCAAGATGCTCAGGACCCATATGCTTAATTCAGTCATTGGATTCTATATAGCTATAATTATCAGCTTCAATCAATACTCGTCTTTTGAGAAAAGCTGCTGATATATATATCTATATTTGATTCCCTCAGTCACATGCCTCCAAGCAATGAATAGTAAAAAAGTCAACTTTACTGTTCACTATTCATCAAAAAGTCAACATTACTATTCATCATTCATCATGATTCATTCCACCGACAAATTCAGCACAGTAAAAGCTTTAATAATTCACCGAAAGCAGCAGACAACTCCCATGTGCTTCTGATGCTCCTTTCAAGTCCAGACTATTCACTCACAAGGCTCACAGCAATCACTCACAAGGCTAACAGTGGTGGTCTCTTTTGATTATAAAAGGGCCTCTTCAGTCAAGAATAAGGCAGAGTTAGAAAAATTGAGAGCATCCCTTCCTCAAGAGAAAAACCTATCTCTGTAATTTTCTTTTCAAGTCCGTTTTCAAGTTATGTATTTTGAAGAATTGTTAGTTTCAATCCATTAAACAATTGTAAGTTTTATTATTAATGTTTATTTAAACTGTTTTCTTTTATTATTTCTTATAGTGCTAGTTTAACTTATTTTTAGTATTAATATAATATTATATTATATTAAATTCAAAATTTATATTAAATTATATTATATTAAATTAAATTCAATAATATTATATTATATTAAATTCAAAATTTGTATTAAATTAAATTAAATAATATTATATTATATTAAATTCAAAATTTGTATTAAATTAAATTAAATAAAATAATATTATATTATTAAATTAAATTCAATAATATTTATATTAAATTAAATTATATTATATTATATTATATTAAATTCAATAATATTAAATTAAATTCAATAATTATATTATATTAAATTCAAAAAATATATTAAATTATATTATGTTAGATAGACAAAAGGGTAAATTGGACTTTTTAAATCATATCCCAACCAAGGGGATATGATATTGGGGGGGGGGGGTTGTGGTATTGTATATCCTCCACTTTTGGGGGATATACAATCCCATGGGATATTATATACTCTTTGAAAAAAAATAGCAAACATGGGATATATGGACCTCACAGGATATAATATCCAATCCCACCCTTTATATCCTGGAATCAAACAGGGCCAAGTTCTTAATAACAAATATATACCATAATTTAATTGGTAAAAATTAAAAATAAATCACAAAAATTATATTTATGATAAAATATAAATATTTTTCGTCTTATGAGTTTCACATTTTCAATTTATCATACGACAGTAGTAAATTACATTTGCCAATATATTAATTTTTTTTTTATATTTTGTAAAGTCTAAAAATTTGTCTAGTATCAAAATTATAATTTGTCTTATGTTTTAAGATTTACATAAAAATGAATTAAGGTTAACTTGTGATATTAGATTTGAGCTTAAAATTAGATTTATTCCAACTTGTCCTTTTGAAAATTTATATTTTAATATTATATAATTTCTTTTGAACTTTCTTTTTAAATATCAAATTAGATGTAACTTGAATTTGATTAAAATTTATTTTTGACTTCTCATCTACAAAAACTTACAATGAACCTAAATTGTTTTTTGAACATTATAAAAAATAAATAAACAATTATATTATCAATAAGAATAATAACAAGGCACATTTTTATTTATTATGTGATGTTTCACCACTATATTAATAATAAACATTAATAATGAAACTCATTACAATAATACAGCGACAATACATCAGATGATAAGCAACATATGATTACAATAATTTCTGATAGTTATACAAAAGTACCCAAAATTATATATAAAAAAACAATATATGATTCATATTCAATTTTTTTTATAGTAAACTTATTAAGCTCAACCACATATTAGTTTTTTAAATCAATTCATCACCCAAACTATCTACTATTTTTTTAAGTAATATTCACCTTTTCAGAACGCGCTTGAACAATACTCTTCCTTATTGTTTCCATGCTCACCATCTCTACTAACTACTATGCAGCTCCAGTCTAACATAATTAACCGTACTATGCACGGGTATAAATAAATAATCAAAAATTAATTTTTTTTAGGTTTTCTTATTCCATATATGGGTGATAATTTTTTTTTTAAATCCATAAATTATGAAACAGTGTTCATTATTAAATTTTTTTTTTTTACTGATGGGCTAGTCAATTAAACATTTTTAATTTTTTTACAAATAAAAAAATTGAAAATTTTGTTTAGGAAATTAAAAAAAAAAAAAAAGCCAAATCATAAGGAACAATGTAAGACGCCCTGTTTTGTGAAAAACTCATAACTGTAGACGTCCCCGAACGTCCCGGGAGGGAATCCCGTTTTGTTCATTGGGCTCACTACAGTTCAGGACTCAATGTCATGGTCCTGTATCTAATCTCGCAGAGTGCAATGCAAGACCGATGAATCATCAAAGAGTCCAAATTCGGCAAATCGTTTTTTAAAACAGATTTTTTTGAAAGAAGTGTCAAACATGGACTGCTTTGCCACATACAGAGTCGCCACCTAAATATTTATTTTGGGGGAATTTAGGAAACCCTGACTCGTGCCTAAGGCCACGTGTCCGTCATCACCAAAGTTGCCTCGGCTCGGGAACTTGGGTACGATTGGGGAAGGTCACTTCGTGAGCACCCCCGCTCGCCCGATCAAAGATCGGCCTCTACTAACCATGATATCAGGTTTTGAAAACATTATGTGTTCTTATTCCAGTTATTAGCCTAGAATTACTATGTGATGCGCACGGCATACAAGTATAGACTGGATCGCCTGAGTTGGAACAAAACATTTCATGTTTGTTTTTTAAAGCGGTTTGCTACTAGCAAGTAGGCTAAAATGCTGATTTTGTCACCCTCAAGTGGGCTTAGAAAGCATGGTGATTTGCCACTATCTAGTGGGCTTAAAACTCACAATCAATGAATTGTTCCAATTCAGATAATCCAACCTTCACCCACAGGCATTCAGGCAGTTATATTACATAAGCACTTAGCCTCATGGTAAGCATGCTATCATGGTAGTCATTCATACACATGCAAGGATGCTAAAGCATAAACACTTAACAAGTACTCCGAGCCAAAGAAAGAAGCTAATTAGAAATCATGCATGAATTTTAACTATACTGAGATGCCTAATGCAACACATACAGGTATGCAACTAAGATAGGCTCGGCTTATTCTAAGATGGCATATGAAATGCAACAACTGATACACGTATTCAACTTGGAATTGAAATATGATGCAGTTAGCATGATGCGTCGAGCCCGGTGCATGCAATACAGATGAATGAATGCAAACATGCGAACATATAGATGCTAATTGAAACATGCCCTAAAACTAACCATCATAAGCTGGTAAATAAAAGGAAGAAAGACGTGGGGTTGGAAGACATGCATCACACACACGCATACTTATTACAACATTGCCCTCCTCGGAGGGTCCAAATAAATATTACACAACCAAAATGAATAACTAATTATTACACAACACTAGCTAATTAACAAATTAACTAAGAAAACGAGTAAACTAGCATGCAATGCTACATGAAGTAGATTGCCTCAGCTCTGTTCGGAATGATGAAAGATGCATGCATGCTTGAGTTGCCTCGCCGGAAAATCCATCGCGATGCCCGATTTGCCTCTGTTTGCAACTGGTCCCGGAATACTGTACAAAGCTCCAGAAGGCTGCTGACCAGTTTTTGCTGCTGGTTTCCGGTTTGCTGCAACAGAGAGCAAGAAAGGGGTATGGCAAAGTATTTTCAACATATGTATGCATGACCACTCTCCCCGTCATTGCATAAGCTCTAGGGAGTATAGTCCTCGATCCTCGTGCCACCAATCACGCATCCCGATGCATGATGGCTGAGGAGTCAAATTGCACGACTTAATATGAAATGGATGCACACATAAACACAACAAGGCCTAAACTCCATTATGGATAATCCAGAGTGTCAGCAACCGAGAATCGAGGCACGTTTCGTCACTTGGAGTACGAAACATCACTCGTTTCCCGTGTTTGGACTAAACCCTATTCCAAACACAATGCAATATACATGGCATGCATGATGCGACTCGGACTATGCAACCTAAACGCAATGTGACTAAATGATGCAAACATGCAGAGAATGACATGCAAACATGCTACTAGCATACACAATGCTATGAACTACATGGCATACTCGATGCAAGACACCTTATGCAACAATATGACAACATATGATTAGCATACACAATGTGAATATCAAATGGCATACTCGATGCAACGAACTACATGGCATACGCAATGCTATGACTAGAATGGCATACACAATGCAAGATGGACTTAAACCAAGATGGGTGAGCCTCAGCCACACCCAAATCAGTGGCCAAACATGATGGAATGAAAGGTAGGAACACTCATGCAAACATGCCCGATGCAAGGGACCGAACCTAAGGCATCAAATGCCACTCTACCAAGGCATGGCAAGGGATGAAACATGGCATACAAACATACATTTTTCAGCTCTGAAACATGATACACAATGGTCCCGAATTATGCAAATATGTCACACAATGCATGCTAGATGACCCGAATACCGAAACTAGTGAAGTGCGTTTCACTAGAGGTACACAAAGCAATGCTCAAATGGAAAAACCAGCCCCAAACAGACCCTAGGCAGGTCCAAGATAGTAGGAAAATGGTCTAAAATGATGGCTCGAAAGGCATGGAAATGAAGCTCATGCGATGGTCCAAAAACGAGGCATACAAGCACAACTCTTAAACGCATTTAAAGAGTGATAAACATGAGAATATGGCAACCTTATATGCTCTGAAATATCATGTTTAATGATGCCAAAACAGGTCAAGGGCCCAAACAACGCATGCTAGTGGACCCGATATGCAAAGCTAGTGACCTTAATTGAACTATGACCATATACAACAATGCATGCATGACCCAAAACACTTCAAACAGAGCTAAGGCAGCCCAAAATATGAATAAAATTAGTTTGGATCATGGCCAAAATATGCTAGGAAAGGGGGTCAAAACATCATGCAATACAAGCTAGTGAACCATGATTTACACTACAACCATATGAAGCACATGAGAGGCCACCAAACCAGTAAAAAACAGAATCATGGCATGTCAAATGAAGCCCAAAAACCCACTGAAACCTGACCAATACATGCAAGAATGAAGTGCTACTTTGATAGGCCATGCAAGGGGTTGTTCTACACATGCAAGAAGGACATCCAATATGGAAAAATAGGCTCTGGAAAGAGCCTATGCAGGTCCTAAAACCCACCAAAAATGGCCTGAAACATGCTCAAGAAGTGTGCAAATATAGGCCCCTTTGTAAGGCCAAAAATGCTAGTAAACAAGACAAGGGGTGAGAGGGTCACCCCTCTCTGATTTTGGGGCTCAAAACAGTATGCTAGCCACTGAAAATCCACTGGATTTCAGTGGCTAGAAGGCCAAACAAAGCTCACTTCAAAGGCCTAGATGCATGGCTCAAAACAAGGTGAAAACAAGCATGCAAGGGGGTAGATGACCCCCAACAGAAAAATGACCTTAAACAAACTTGTTAGGAAGCTCAAAATAAGACTTTTTTTAGTTTACACCAAAGCTCAAATATGCTTGCAAGTATGGCTAAAATAAGGATCAAAATGATGCTCAAAAAGGGAGAAAATGGTTACTCTTGTGGCACAGCAAGAACCAGCAACCTCTGGACCCAAAAACCAGTCCCTTAGCCTCTGAAAATGGCCTCCAAGATGCTTAGAGTGATGGTGGAGGGGTTGTGCTAGGAGCTGGTATGCAATAGGCCAAGAACAAGGGACTTTTGGAGCTTGGATGTAGAGATATAGAGAGATACAAGCTTGGAGCCTTCCATAAAATTCTGAACCCTTGCAATGGAGAGGGAGGGCTTCCTTTATAGACCAAGGAGACCAAAGTTTCTCCAAGAAGCCAAGAAGCAAGGCCAAAGATCCTCCATACACGTGTATGGAGGATCCAGTTTGTGCCCTCCAGCTGGCACAGCTGGAACCAACTCACAGAAACAAAGCTGCAGAGAGCTGGCCGACCAGTTCAAGTGGTTGGCCGACCACTTAACCTGGTCAGCCGACCAGGTCAAAAGGTCCAAGGTGGTCGGCCATCCCTTATGATGAAGCCCCAGAAGTTAGCTTTCCAATGGCGCCATCCATGCATTAAAATTCCAACTGTGCAAAAAGTTATGCCTGTTTTGGTGAAGCCGCGCATATTCGGTCCAACCGGATTGATGCCCTACTTCAACTAACTATATCTCCCCCGTCCGGACTTGGCTTTAGGAGATTCTTAAGTGCAAAATGAAGCCCCGGAAGTAAGCTTTCCAATGGTGGTGGCCTCATAACTGAAATCCAAGTATGCAAATGAATAGGCCTGATTCAGCGAGGACTGCTCGTCCCTCTCTTAGCGATTCATGTCCATTTCTCCCCCAACTGGGTTTCTTCCCTCTTCTCTTCTTTTCTTCAACTCCAAACCCCTAAACAAGGTGTTTTGAAAGATTTTTTAGAGATTTCATCTTTCTTTCGTTCATTTCCACTTTGCCCTTGCTCGGTTTACCGAAAAGCGCGACATTTAACAAAATGCGAGCGTCGGAACATCGTAGAACTTTTATTTTCAAAACATTTTGAAAGAGAGGGTTTTAAGTCTAAAATCTTTTGATCAAGATTGTTTTGGTCCAAAAGGGGTATGAAGTTGAGATTTGACTCTCTCCTTGCCGAAGAAACTGAACCTTTGCCTTGCACACCTTCATCACCGAGTAAACCATCAGTAGCGCCCAAGTCTTAAGGGCGGTTAAAAATGGGGTGTCTACAATAACTGTATTATGAATTTACATATATCAAAAGAAATAATAACAACAATATAAACAATAAAAAAAATAAAATAAAAGTCCTATTGACATATAAAAAAAATACACAAACATCCCCCCCCAAAAAAAAATAAAACAAAACTTGAGATCAACTCCCAAAACAAAGATAGCTAAACAGATATCTTTATTATCAATTTAGTTGAAAAAAATACATTGAAAAAAAGTCATATAGAAAAAAAATAAAATAAAATACTCACATGAAAATAGAAATCTACACACACACACACACACACACACACACACAAACAAACAAACAAACAAACACAAACACAAATAAACAAACAAACTTGAAATAAATTTGGACTATTGGCAAAGAGAGAGACTAACCTTTGTACCATTATATTTGGAGCGGAGTTGGCCGGACTAAAAAAAAGATCAAATATTGAATATTTTAAAGAGAAAATTGTAGTGAAATTTGAATTTGGCTAGGTTTATAAAGTTTTAGGTTTTATATTATTTTTAGAAAGGGTGAGAGTGGGGTGATGGTGATTTACCATATTATTTTGAATTTTAAAATTCAAAATCATAGATAATTAGTGCATTAATTTATATATATAAGGGAAAAAAAGGTCTTTTTCAGAACAATGATTGTGAAAGCTCTAAACTCCCAAACTAATTTTGTTAATTTGTTAATTTTTAAAGAAATAAAAAAAATAAAAATCTATTGGTTAGTTCCCCAAGTCAAAAGTCCAAAAAACCCAAAAAGTTCTAATTATTTACAATTTTGAATTTTAAAATTCAAAACAATATGATAAGTCACCCACACTCTTTCCAAAAATAATGTTGTTCAAAACAATTCAAATAAAAAAAATAAAGACACGAATTATCTATAATTTTGAATTTCAAAATTCAAAATAATATGGTAAGCCACCTTCATCCAACTCTCCCCTTTTTTGAAAATAATATAAATCTAAAATTTTAAAAACCCAATCAAATTAAAAATTCAATACAATTCTCTTTTTAAAATACTCAATATTTGATCTTTTTTTCTAGCCCAGCCAACTCCTCCCCAAGTGTAATGATGCAATAGTTATTCTCTCTCTTTGCTAGTAGTCCAAACTTATTTCAAGTTTGTTTGTTTGTGATTTTTTTTTTTTAAATTTATATTTTCGTGTGAGAATTTTTTTTTCCCCTCTATATGACATTTTTTTTCCAATGTATTTTTTTTCCAACTAAATTGATAATAAATATATATGTTAACTATCTTTGTTTTGGGAGTTGATTTGAAGTTTTTTTTTTTTTTGGTGGATGTTTGCGTATTTTTTATATTGTTGTTATTATTTCTTTTGATATATGTGAATTGATCATATAGTTATGAGTGTTTTATTTTATTTTATTATTTTTTTAGAATAAGGTGTTTTATATTGTTCTTTATAATTTGGCCATTTCTTAAATTTCTTAAATAAAATTTTCAAATTTTTTATTTGTAAAAAATTAAAAACATTTAATTGACTTGCCCATCAATAAATAAAATTTTAAATAATGAACATTATTCTATAATTTATGGATTTAAAAAAAAAAATGAACACCCATATATGGGATAAGAAAACCTAAAATCACACATTTTTTTATTTTTTATTTTTAACTCTTTAAAACTTTAACGGTACCTTTTTTATTTCCAGAACATTGTCTTTTTATATTTACAAAGATAAAAAAAACTAGACCGGAGTTGCTTAATAATTAGTAGAGGTGGTAAGCATGGCAATAAGAAGGGTGATGATGAGGTCGGTCAGAGCATTGTTTGGATGGATTTTGAAAAGGTGAACATTAAAAGAATAGTAGATAATTATGGTGATGAATTGATTTAGAAAACTAATATGTGGTTGAGATGAAGTGTGAATTTTACCGTATAAAAATTGAATATGGATTATATATTGTTTTTTTATATATAATTTTGGGTACTTTTGTATAATTGTAAAAAATTATTATGATCACATGTTACTTATCATTTGATATATTATCGTTGTATTATCGTAATGAATTTTATTATTAATGTCTATTATCAATGAAGTGGTGAGACATCACATGATAAATAAAAATATATTTTGTTATTGTTATAATTGGTAATATATTTCTTTATTTTCCTTTTTACAGAGTTCAAAAAATTAATTTCTGTTTATTGTTAGTTTTTGTAGATGAGAAGTCAAAAATAAATTTTAACCAAATTTAAGTTATAACTAATTTGAGATTGAAAAGGAAATTTCAAAAGAAATTATAATTATATATAATTTTAAAATATTTAAAAAAATACAAGGAAAAATTGGAACTATAAATTAAAATTATCAAACAACCTAATTCTATGAGAAATTTTAAATGAAAAATTGATCAAATTTGAATTTATAATCATTAAATATTTTTAATAAGCTACTAATTTTTTATTCAGGTTCTAACCTGATCTAGTCTTAAATAGTTTTTTAAATATAAATATATCTTAATATTGATACAATCAATATTAGATATATTTTAAGAAGGGTAAATTATATCGATAGTCCCCGCATTTTGTCTCTTGTGTCAATTTGGTCTCTGTAATTTCAATTAGTTTGATTTTTACCCCTAATTTTAGATTTTATATTAATTTGGTCCAATTGATAATGCCGGTTAAGATTTTTGAAAGAAAATAGTTATTGAGTTGGTTGAGATTAACTTATTGAGTTGAATAAGTTTATGATTTTGTCTATAAAAGTATAACATATGCTACTCATATGTGTATTTTCAATAAAAAAAAAAAAAAAACTAGCAATTATAATAATTGGACCAAATTGAGACAAAATTATAAATTTAGGGTCAAAATTGAGCAAATTAAAATTGTAAGGACAAAAATAACACAAGAGTTAAAATATAGGGATTACCAATGTAATTTATCCTTTTAAGAATAAGTACATAATTTCTTAATTAATTTTGAAATTGTTAATAAATATACCAAACATGTACATATTTTCTATTTTTGTTATAATTTTTTTAAAAAATATATATTTACTAATTAAAAATTAAATAAATAGGTAGGTCTAGTAACTCATGGATTGGACATGAATTAGACGATTCTCTAAGGACAAGGCTTAAATCAAGAATTATTGGCAAAAAAAATCGACTTGAACTAAATTTTCTTGGTTAATTTTTAGTGTTTAATCCAATATTAGAAACCCCCACATTAGCTCATATCAGTCACGAGCTGATAAACTATGATATAATTTAAATATAAAACTTAAATTTATTAGGACTATAATATGACTTACAATTTAGGATGGCTTTATCTTAAATAATTTTTTTATACATAAATATATATAACTATTCATTTAATTGTTTTAAACATAAATATATAGTTTTTTTTTTTTTAAACTATGGTTCAAACTCTTTAATAAGTATGCATAAAATAAGTCCATATTCCTTATTTTTATTATAAAAAATATTTACAAATATTTATTTACTAATTTAATAAATAGATAGGTCAAATGATTCATATAAGCTGCGAACAAAACAAGACAATTTTTAATGATTAAGTGAAGGACAAGTGGGCGTAAATCAAATGTTAAGCCCAAATTTAATATCACAAGTGAATTTTAATTCATTTTTATGTAAATCTTATAACATAAAGACAAATTATAATTTTTAGACTTGACAAAACATGAAAAAAATTACTATGTTGACAAATGTAATTTACCACTATCATATGATAAATTAAATTTACGAAACTCATAAGATGAAATATATTTATATTTTATTATAAATATAATTTTTTGTGATTTTTTTTTAAAATTTTACCACTTAAATTATGACATATATTTGTTATTAAGAATTTAGAGTACACAATTAATGACATAAGAATATATAAAAAAGAAAAATTCTCTTATATGTAACTGTGATAAAAATGAATAAAATTTAATTGATTATAAAACATTTTTGCTAAATATTGTAGATAAATTTTTTAGATTATTATTTAATTTAAAAAATTAATTTTTGATTATTTATTTATATCTGTGCATACCACGGGTAATTATGCTAGTTATTTTTTTATTTGAATTGTTTTGATCAACATTATTTTTGGAAAGGGTGAGGGTGACTTACCATATTGTTTTGAATTTTAAAATTAAAAATCATAGATAATTAGAGCTTCTTTTTTTTTTTTTTTCGATTTTGATTTTTTAACTTTTTGACTTAAGGAACTAACCAATAGATTTTTTTTTTTGAATAAAGCTTCAGACCCCTTTTTTCTCTACCCCCTTGACCCCCTTTCTCTCTCATTGGTTAGATTTTCTTTTTTTTGTCTTTTTTTTCCCTTCTCCTCCAATCACCACCCGCCACGTGTGTGTGGGGTGGTGGGGGTGGTGATTGGAGGTGGTCTCTATCAATGCTGTTTTTTTTTTAATTTCTTTAAAAATTAATAAATTAACAAAATTAGTTTGAGAGTTTAGAGCTCCCACAATCAATGTTATTAAAAACTCTCTTTTGCTTATATAATACTAGCGTAAAACCTGTGCTATGCGCGGGCAAGTAACAAAATGTGATAAATAATACTAAACACATTAAAAATTAACTAAATACTATGATATTTATGTATTCAAATAATATATGTTTATATAAATATGTGAGACTAATTAATTTTTTTGAAATACACTCAATTGAAAAGGAAGAGTAAGATTGAAATTCTATAATTATAAGATGAAGATTAAAGGAATTAAGTTTAAATTTGAAGATGAATATAGAAAGAAAATATTAGATAAATTTTCGAAAAATAATAAACTTAACTGAAAATCAGGAGCGACAGTGGATTTTGTAAATATAAGATAAAGATAAAAAAAAATCAAGTTTAAATTTGAGGATGAACTATAAGAATATAGAAAGAGAAAATTAAATAAATTTTAGAAAAATGATATAGAGAGAAATTCAGTTAGTATCAAATGAAGATTGAAAAAAAAATCAAGTTGAAATTTAAAAATTCAAAAATAAACCTTAAAAAAATCAAATATAACTGTAATAATAGAAGAAAAGAAGTAGGTAGTATTGGATAAGAGTGAAATATCACCTATAATTTTTTAAAATTTGTAGAAAAAAAAAAAAAACCTCAAAAGTAAGAATTGAGGTTTAGTAAGTTAAAAATTAGATAAAGAGTTAAATGACAACTATAATTTTTTCAAATTTAAATTTTGTGTAGTTAATAAATAAGCATTTGTGATATTTTATTATACAAATATTAACTCTATTTTGTGTCTGCTACTAATAATTTTTAACAATTTTTGTACTCTAAAGCTACTTAATTAAAAAAAAAAAAAAATCAAGGGATCACCTTTTTATTTCTTAATTTTGTTTTATGTCAATAACTTATAAATTTCAACAACTTTTATATTCTGAAACTACTAAATAAAAAAAATAGCATTACTTCTTTCTTTTTTTTTTTTTTTTTTGAATCTTAGTTAGTTTCATTTTAATTTTGTTTTGTGTCAATAACCTGTAAATTTTAGCAATTTTTATATTCTAAAACTACTTAATAAAAAAAAAACCACTTTTCTTTTTAAAATCTTAGTTAGTTTTATTTTCACTTTGTGTTAACAGCCGGCAAAGTGGCCTTAGTAATGTTATGCACGAGTATCAATAAATAATCAAAAATTAGTTTTAAAATTAAATAATAATAGAAAATTTATCTAAAATATGTAGTAAAAATGATTTATAATCAATTAAAATTTACTTATTTTTATCAGAGTTAACACATAAATGACTTGTCTATTTTTGTCAACGTGACCTTCGCATAATCATTAAAAATTTCCTTGATCTATGCCCAAGAATCATTTGACCTATTTATTTATTTATTAAATTGGTAAATAAATATTTATAAGTATTTTTTATTTTTTAAATAAAAAATATGAACATATTTTATGCGTAGCTATTAAAAAAATTTGAACTTAGGTAAAACAATTATATATTTATGTTAACACTATGAAATAAATAGTTACATATATTCATATATTAAAAATTTATCTAAGATAGAGCCGCCCTAAATTATGTCATATTTTAACTTTAATCTTAGTAAAAATATTTGATAATAATAAATTTAAACATTATGTATAAATTATATCATAATTTGTCGATTTGTGACCGGTATGAGTTAGTTTGGGGATTCTAATATTGGATTAAACATTCAATGGGCCAATTTTTGGATCCCGTTTTGATGATCCAAACTGTGCACAATTTAGGGTTTGTCAAATACATCATCCCCGCAAAAAATAAAGTCAATCAGATTTGGAAATTACATGTTTGATCAATTTTGTATAAATCGTCTATTTTCTCACCGTCTATTTTTTTCCATACAAAATTGATACAAACACATGGTTACCGTTATCTAATCAACTTGATTATTTACAGGGATGATGTACTCGATGAATACTAAAAATATGAATGGTTTATATTATCAAAATGGGGCCCAAAAGTGAGTCCACAAGGTCCAACAACACCTCTCCAATTCGATGGAGGACTGAAGAGAAGTCCATGCCATGTTAAAGAATCAATAATGTTTAAATTTTAAGTTAAAGAATTAATTATTTTTCATATGTATATGTATGAATGTATCAAAATCATGCATTAATGCAATCTTAGGGAAGCAATTTTGAAAATAAATTTTGTATGGTAAACATAAATGAAGATATAGCGATCTCGGGTTTTCCCCTTTATTTATAGTATTTCCGGACTTAGGTTCCGTGGTGTTGATTGTTGTTTATACCTTGTTTCCGTCCTTCAATACTTTGTATTTGAGTTATAGAATGTGTTGGGCAGATTTGTTACAGGTTGGGTGTGATTGGGAACAAATGGTTGCTGCCCAAAATTTTGGTCCTTCGCTCGAGCAAGACTTTTGTCGCTCGAGCGAGCTCTTTGTTTTTGATCCTTCGCTCGAGCCAGGGTTTGTTCGCTCGAGCGAGAGTTGAGTTTTGTATCTGGTCGCTCGAGCGAGAAGTCCTTCGCTCGAGCTTGCGTCTGCGTCTGGTTCTGGTTCTGGACTTGAAGGTTGCATTTCTTGGCTCGAGCGAGCTTTCCTTCGCTCGAGCGAGCGAGGTGTATGTTTTGAGTTTCCTCGCTTGAGCGAGCATTTTGTCGCTCGAGCGTGCTTCTGGTTGCAGACCTGAAGCTTTGCATTGTTGGCTCGAGCGAGTCTTTCTTTGTGTCTGGTCGCTCAAGCGACCACTTATTCGCTCGAGCGAGCCTGTGTTATATCAGCAGACAGCAGCGGGATTACACTTCACTTTTTCATTTCTTCTTTTGTGTAAACCCTAGATCCAAGCTCTCTCTCTCTCTCTCTCTCTCTAAACACCTTCTCTCTAGGGATTGATCTACTTTCATTGAGTTTCTAGCCTACTCTCTTTGCAAGAAAGATAGAGGGTGTTGAGGGCTTCGTTTTAATCTGAAAATTTGGAGATTTGGAGCACTTTGGTTTTTGGTCATCTCTCCATTTGAGCTCTTCATTTTGAGGTAGGGATATCCTACTCCATCTTATGAGCTTTGTCTTTCAGTTTTGGCATTTTGATATGTTGGGGTTGTTGGGTAATTTTGGAAAAGTTAGGGTTTGTTATGTAATTAACAAAAGAGGGGTTTTATGATATTAAACTCCATGTGAATGTAAGGTCTGGAAAATGGAACCATTGTTGTCAAATTGTTGAATTTGAGCCTTTGGGTGGATATGTGGTGAAGATGGGAGAATGCCCTAATTATAATGATAAATTAATTTGAATAATTAATTTTGGGAAAAATGAGAAATTGAGTTGAGAATAATGAAATTGGGAAATTTCGGGATTAAATGGTGTTGTTGGATTAATTTATCACTCACTATAAAAATGTTGATATTATATCTGTTTATGCATTTATGTTCTGTTTAGAAATATCTACTTTGGGCTATCGGTGGAGGATAGTCTTGATTGTTGTAGACATTGCATGTTGATTAGGGAAAACCGAAACTAATCACATTGAATGTGTCATAGAATATGATGGTTGGCATAATACATCCAATATGTGTATTGTTTGATCCTTGTATATGATAATTGCTTATATACTTGGAATGTATGTATTGTGTGGGAGGAAATAGGGGATGTACTCCATGGTTTGAGGGAAGATAGGGGATGGACTCTCAAACCTGTTTGGGAGGAGATAGGGGATGGACTCCATAGATACAGCAAACATGTGTATCAGATTGAAGTGTTAATACAGCAAATATGTGTATTAAATAGAAGTGTTAATACAGCAAATATATGTGTATTACTTGAAGTATGGAAGTAGTCAAATATGAGATGAAATCTCATTTACGAATTGTGAAATATGGAATTGCTTTAATATGAGTTTTAATCTCATTGAAGTGTTTGGCCAGGTTCTGAGCCATGCGAAATGAAATGATTTTGATAAGTAAAGGAACAATGGAATGTAACATGGACATGTCTGTCATGGAATTGTATTGTGAGTTAAATTAGTTTATACGCGTTAACCATCTATCTAATGCTATCGTTTTAGTCATTGCTTATATTTGGCTTAGTATATCTCTACTGGGCTTTGGCTCACCCTATATGGGACATCATTTTCAAGTACAGATGGTATGCCACCTCCAAGGACGTAGCTTGGGAGGCTAGATGCTGAAAGACTTTTTGTGTTATCTTTTATGTATTACATGTAAATTGAGCCAAGTGCTTACCTTGTTTAAAAGAGTTAGTACTCTTCTTTTGTTATACCCAAGTGTTAGCTTGGAAAGTTGTAAGCCCGTAGGGCATTTACTTTTATTGTCAACATGTAATATCTTTTGTAAGAATACTCTGATGAATGGAAGAATGTTTTATTCTCTTATATTAATGTATGTCGAAATTGTTGGGTTTTATGTATTATTTTGAGGGCGTTACAGAAGAAGTAATTTGAAATGGTAATTATGGTAGTATAATTTAAGTTTAATATAAAACTCCATGAATTTAATTATGAACTAATTAAAATGCAACACATAATGACACTTCGTATTTTCATTATTAAAACAAAAAATTTGAGTTGAGAGTTTCAACCTCAAAGAAACCCAATTAACGTTTATTGTTTATGAAAATAATAAATTTGATATACACATTGAGTAGTAACGGTCATGGTGGGAGGAAAAATACACATGTTACGAAATTTTAATCATATAAATTATTTTATACTTTATGGTGAAAAATTTAAAATATTTTAATAGAAAATATTTTACGATGAAATATTTTTGAGTGTGTGATTTATTAATTTTTTTTAATTGGAAAACTCCTTTTTTGAGTGTATGATTTATTAATTATTTTTTCTTAATTAGAAAACTCCTTCCTTATTTGATGGTAAAGAAGAAATGATTTTAGGAATAAAAAATACATTCTTTGTTTAAAAAAGAAAATGTTAGTGTGTGATTTACTAATTATTTTTTTAAATTGAAAAATCAAGAAATTTAGATTGAGCCATTGAGCTCTCTTAGCTCTTCTCACTAAAATCCCTTTTTCGTTATATAATATATAGATATAGATAGATAGATATATATATAAGTTTTTAGAAAATAATTATTTTAATTATTTTAATTACTTGGTCTCTAATAACTTAAGCATTTAGCTTTGGTATCCGAAGCTGTCAAAAAATTAAGTTCTCTCACCATGGTCTACCCAATGATTATTTTCTTATCATATTTTTATTTACAATAGTTGCTATAAAACACGTGGCCGAGGTGACACCGAAGTGTCAGCTGAGGTGACACTGAAGTGTCAGCCGAAGTGTCACGTATCCTGGTCATGATGCCGAGATGATCTCGGCTAGGCTGAGGTTATCTGCGAGAATACCGGAATCTGAGATAAGCGGATAAGGGACAAGAGTCCTAAAATGGGAAAAGACTTCAGTTTGGGTAAAGATAAGACTCTTAGAGAGTTTATCCTAATCCTACTGGGAGTCCAAGTTAGCAGTAATTCTAAGTCCATTAGAGCTAGGCTTCTATTTGAGACTAGGATTATGTTGGCTATAAAAGGGAGGTACCCCCATGGGTCTAAGGTATGGCTTTTGATATTCTGTCTAGTGAGTTAAGCACTATTGGTTATCTTTGAGAGATATAGAGTACTGACTTGATCGTCGGAGTACCCCCGGGTGGACGAGCCACCGCCGGAGACTCTTCTTTCTGTTGCAGGTCAGACAGGTGCCATCTATTCTGCCGGTGTTCTCCAGTTGAGTACTAAGTTGGCAGTGTGGTCGGAAATTGACACACACAATTTGGCGCCGTCTGTGGGAACGAAAGGAGAATAGATGGCCAACGACGGACAGAAAGAGAAGGTTGGGGACGACACCCCTACTGAGAGTGGGAAACATATTGACCTTGGCGTCGAAGAAGACAACTACAACGAAGAAACTCGTGATAAGAATCACGGAGAAGAGGACGTCGGCCAGGAGGGCGACGTGCCGAAGAAATCAGACCGAAGCGAGTATTATAACGAGGACGACCTCCAGGTATGGAAAGAAAGATGCTTACGAAGGGACGACGAGATAAAGGGAATGACGAACAAATTGGCGGACTTGCAAACGGTTGTCAATTTCATGATACAGAACAACGTCATGCAGCCACCGTTCCCGTCACAAGATACGCCGACTCCAGCAGCCAAGAAAGATGCCCAGGCAGGGGGGCAGAAGACAACTCCTACGACTCCTCAGCACGATAGGACCAAGGAACATTCTCACCGGCCTTCAAGGGAGGTCGGACGAGGAGAATCCAGAAGGGGACATTCACAGAGGACACATCGCACCAAGGAAGCTGACTCCAAAGAACATCGGCATGTTCAGGGGAAGGAACTCTGTTTCGACGCGACCAATGGAGGGAGGTCCAAAAGGACTCGCAATGACACAGGAAGTAGTGCACCAAAGAGGCTGAAATCCGGAGATAGCCGAGCTCCTGGACGAACCACGGAGGATCTGAGGGATTACCTCCAGAGAAAGCGACAAGATGCCGAGGTGACCTCACCTGTCAAGCCGAGGACACCGTTCTCGATAGAATTGGACAAATTTGAGGCCCCGAAAAGGTTCAGTATGCCAAGGTTCCAGATATACGACGGTAAGTCAGACCCGAACTTTCACGTCGGCTTGTACCTGAACTCGATGGCATTGTACACCGAGAACGAGCCGTTGCTCTGCAAGGTGTTCCCCTCATCCTTCGGAGAAATTGCATCGGATTGGTTTCACAAGTTGCCGAAAGGAACTGTGAAAACCTGGGAAGGCCTGGCCGAGATGTTTGTGGCCAGGTTCATGACAAACAAGCTACAGCCATTGAGGGTGGACGCCCTAATGGCCCTGAAGATCGGCGAGGATGAAAGCCTTAGGGCCTATGCCAAAAGGTATTATGAGGTATTCAACCGAATACCAGGATGCAACCAAGAGGTGGCGGTCGTGTCGTTTAAAAGCGGCTTGAAGGATGACTGCCTGCTTCGAAAATCACTGGCAAAGACATTGCCGAAAAGCATGGAGGAGCTGATGGCCAGGATAGAAAAGTATGCCAGAGCCGAGGAGGACACGCCGGGGACAAAGGCGTCCAAACCAGAGAAGAGAAATGGTTCGCCGTAGCGAAGCCGAGATAACACTGGATATGAGAAGACAAGAGCTCAGCCCAAGTAAGCAGATCCCGGATTCCAGATCTCGGATCCCAGATCCCAGAAGACAAGATCTCGGCCTAAGATGATTAAGTCCGAGAAGAGAAGAGCTTACCGAGATGATGTTTAACACTTGTTGAAATTTGTGGACAATTTACAAGTTGAAGTTAAACCGAAATCATTGTTTAACACTTGTTGAAACTTGAGAAAATTTACAAGTTGAAGTTAAACCGAAATCATTGTTTAACACTTGTTGAAATTTGTGGACAATTTACAAGTTGAAGTTAAACCGAAATCATTGTTTAACACTTGTTGAAACTTGAGAAAAGTTTACAAGTTGAAGTTAAGCCGAAATCATTGTTTAACACTTGTTGAAATTTGTGGACAATTTACAAGTTGAAGTTAAACCGAAATCATTGCTTAACACTTGTTGAAATTTGTGGACAACTTATAAGTTAAAGTTAAGCCGAGGTTAAACCCTTGTTGAAATTTTATGAAAAAATTTACAAGGTGAAACCAAGGTTATGCCAAGAAAAGGTACTTGGGTACTTACCGAGGTAAATCATCAGTTTGTATAACCGAGGTGTGTTGGCTGAGAAACTTGAACGAACTTGGTCGTTGGTTCTAAAGCACTGATGAAAGCAGACTATAGGTCTTGGTCATATTGAGCCGACGAGTTCTGACTTCGGAAATAGATGATGAAGCGAGCTTAGCCGACGTGCTAAGTGGAATAAATGATATAGGTTCCATCACCTCAGGATGCTGAGGTAATAAAACCTAGGGGGCAGTTGTGGGGACATAATTTTTGAATGACAACACGTGGCCGAGGTGACACCGAAGTGTCAGGCAAGGTGTCACGTGTCCTGGTCATGATGCCAAGATGATCTCGGCTAGGCCGAGGTTATCTGCGAGAATACCGGAATCCGAGATAAGCGGATAAGGGACAAGAGTCCTAAAATGGGAGAAGACTTCAGTTTGGGTAAAGATAAGACTCTTAGAGAGTTTATCCTAATCCTACTGGGAGTCCAAGTTAGCAGTAATCCTAAGTCCATTAGAGTTAGGCTTCTATTTGAGACTAGGATTATGTTGGCTATAAAAGGGAGGCACCCCCATGGGTCTAAGGTATGGCTTTTGATATTCTGTCTAGTGAGTTAAGCACTATTGGTTATCTTGAGAGATATGGAGTACTGACTTGATCGTCGGAGTACCCCCGGGTGGACGAGCCACTGCCGGAGACTCTTCTTTCTGTTGCAGGACTGACAGGTGCCATCTATTCTGCCGGTGTTCTCCAGTTGAGTACTAAGTTGGCAGTGTGGTCGGAAATTGACACACACAGTCTACCCAATGATTATTTTCTTATCATATTTTTGTTTACAATAGTTGCTATAAAACATTGTATAATTAGTGTATTTGTATTCTTCTTTGAAAAATAATATAATATCCTTCCTTATATTATTATTCTTCAATCCTTTGTCTCATTTTTCATTCATTGTTCATTCCAAAAAAGTCTTTGAATCTTCAAGGCATTAGAAACACAAACAGTCGTTTGATTATTGATTGATTGGTAAAAAATAACAAGGCAAAGTCCTTGTCGATCTAGGCTTGGCGTTATTTTTGCGAACACTGGTTCATAATTTAGAAAAATAAAACTTTGTATGTGAAATGTGACTCAGCTTACTAATAAGATGAGTGCTGTATCAAATTGTAAATTTTGTCTGGTTTGTATAGCACTACTCACTTTGACAGGAAAATTCAAAATAGAGTTTGACAGGAAGATATGTGATATATTATAAGGGCCTCTAGTTGAGAAGGTTGGGTGCATATGGATTGTGTTTCACTGGAATTTTATAATGAACATTGTTAAAACCCTAGAAAGAAAAAAAAAAATAGAACAGTACAACGATGTTTTGCTTCCCTAAGAATACTGTCAGTCTATTTGATTTGCCTTCAGTAATCTATAATAATCATTTAAACACATGAGCTAATAACTCGTGTCGTGATCCTTAAAATATAACAGTCGTGATAGAGACCATTCGAGGCTCGAATGAGTTTTTTTTTTTTTTTTGGGGGGGCTGCTGTGTTAGTTAGTTTTTTTTTTTTTTTTTTTAAAAGTCTAATATAAAATATTATACATTTCGCATCAACTCATCATAAAATTATATGAAATTAACAAAATTTAACCAACAGTTTAACTGATTAGTCAATTTTATCATTTAATCAGTCCAACTTAATTGACTGATCAGTTAGACTGTTGGTTAAAATTCGTTAATTTCATATAATTTTGTACGATGAGTTTGTACAGAATGTCTAATTTTTTGGCAAACCCCTACACATAACTACCTTTAAAAAAAAATTAAAAAAAAAAACCAACACAGCCTAACAAATAAAATAAAATAAAATTAAAAAAAAATTTGATCAGTCAATTTTATTATCCAATCAGTCCAACCCAACTCACTTACAAAATGTCTAATTTTTTAGCACACCCCTATCTATACATAATCACCCCTATAAAGAAAAGAGAGAAAAAAAAAATTAAAAAAAAAAAAAAAACCAAAATAGCACAGCTTTGAAAGAAGAAAAAAAAAAAAAAAAAAAAAAAGATTTCGAGGCAAATTCGAGGCCTGAATCATTAATCAAAATATAAATCATGTACAATAGCCATTTTTGTGTCAAATTCAATATTAATTTTGATGACAATATCAACATTCGCAACTGCTAGAAGTATATTTCTCAAATAGAGTTGGATCTTTAGACTATCTCCATGATTTTAATTCAATGTAAACAAGTCACAGTCAAGAATCACAAACAGGTAAAAAACAACTCGCACATGATAAGAAGTCTTACATAGCATAAAAGTCTCTGACTCATAAGTTGGTATCCATGCACAAGATGATATTAATAGATTAAAAGGACAAGGATACTACTAACTTCCTTGTATTACTGGGATAAAAGCCTTGCGCATATTTACACGGAGAAATTCTTCACTGTGGATATGGCACTAACTTCGGCTTCAACAATTAAAGTATCATTCACGAGGAAGCCCTTAGAAGCATCATGGAGGTCAATTAACGACAACAATGAAGATGTACCCCAGGAGATGGAGCTTGAAGTAAAACAATTGGAACCTGCTAGAGAATTGGACAATTGTTATTTAACTACCCAAAAGATCCACATAAATGAAAAGCTCTTCATAATTTGCAAATGAGACAAGCAGTGTCCCATGGATATGATTTCTTAGGACTGTATTCATACTTATTTTACACTTTTATGTTCATTTGTTGGATTTTTAGAGGGAAAAGAAGGGTAAATTTATGTTCATGTTGTCAGTGGCACCTAAGATATGAACAAAAAATAGAACACAGAATATCACCTTCAATTTCCATATGCTCGCCATGGTATTGGTTCCTTATGCGCATCTTGTATTTTGCATATGTTTTCCGTTCAGAAGGAAAGGTTCTCAAATCATCTAACCCTAAAAAGAGGGACAGGCATTTATCCTTTGCAGTTAAATCTCCTTTGGGATATAGCCGTAAATTCCTGGTTTTGTAGGAAGGCATAAACAGCAGTAAATTGTCAAATTTTCAATTTGCATATAGTAATTGAGTGCAAACCCAAACATTGCATACCACTTTCGATTTCCAAAAGTGAAGACATCAGAGTAATGAATTTGACCATCTAGAGACGAGAAATTATCAATCTTCCAGGTGTAAGTACGGTCAAGTTCCTTCAGTATGTTTATAGACTGTCCTCTGCCAGGATAATTTATAACAAAAACTTCTGCTCCAAAAACGCATGTGTCACAGATGAGGTATCCGTTATCATCATCATTGAAAGTACTGAGTGGGAGTAATTGGGCAAAACCCCACTCTGTTTTCATCCCGTGAAAGCGTCTTACCTTCCCATTGGCATCTGGGCATTGAAAAAAAGAAGAAAAATCAAATGTGTAGAGTAATTAATGTATGCAAAATATGCATGAGGATGAAAATTTAAAAACCTCAAACAATCATAAAGGAAATTGATTGGTTACTAAAAAAACTACCTACCTTGGATGGTCATGTACTTGTCTTGAATTTGATCATACACAAACAATTTGAAGTTCACATTGACCTCCCAACCAAGAGGTAAATTACTAGTTTCTGTGATTACCAAGTACAAAGAGATGTGTCCTTCCCCTTTTCTTTTTTTATCACCATTTGGGTAGAAAGATAATTTCCTTCAAGTTGAACACAAAAGAACTATAAGAATCAGATTATGGGTATGTATCACAACAGGAAAGGAGGGAAAAAAAAAAAAAAGCATAAGCAAATAGTATACAAATTCAACCATTTGTAGCCACTGGCTTCAAAAATGTCTGATTCATAATTTTGAACTTCAGCATCTGACAATAGTTGTGAGAGTTGTGAGAATGACTCGATCTTGAAAATGAAGTGAGCTGGTGGTATTTCTCTTAGAGATCTTGTTACTTCTGCCAAATGTTGAAGAGATAAAATGTGAAATTACTTTGAAAGATCTAGTTTGCTTTGTTTCCATACATTCAACTCAACTCGACTCGACTAAAAATTCCAGGTACTAGATAGTTTATCAGACGTCCTTTAAAAATGGAAAATTCAAATTACAACATAATGTATTTTCACCAACTTATAAATATTTTTGTGCATGTATTTATCTATAAGGATATATGTTATCAATAATTAAATAAAAAAATCACCAATGAGTTTGTAAAGGAGTAAAATTTCTAAATTATCTTCTACCAATTGAAAAAAATAAACAAAAAATAATGAAATTTGTAAAAGAGCTAAATCACTAATGACACTACATAAACATGGATGGTCTGATTGCCATCACTTCAAAAACAAAAGATGTGGAACACACAGAAACAGGAGATATTTATGGTCGAACTGTAAATATGATCTTTAATGGTCAACCAATCTTTAGTTGACACTGTTAGGATTTTCAATCCTAATTGTGTGCATCGCAATGCAAGTTGGCAATCCGGTTCTAAAGACAAAATTGTGATTTTCTACTTATTCATTTTTGGATTGGTCTTTGTTGCTTGAATCTTGCACAAGAATGATTTATAAAGTTTTGTCCCGGTATTGCCAAAAGAGGAGATTGTTAGGATTTTGATCCTAAAGAAATTAATGATTTATGTTTGGGCAATACCTCTTTTGACAAAACTCATTCTTACTAATTGATCTCAGTTGTTTTGATTTTATTATTTTATTTTGTCTTATCTTACTCCTAATTTTCTAAATCAATTGTGTTTGATTTATTTTATTGTGTTTGATTTGTTTTTATAATTAGTTTAGTCAGATTGTATTGAAGGGTAAATGTTTTTAGTTTAAAAAAGATGCAATATTCGGTGGCTCAAAAGAAGTTGGGTGGCAAAATTGTCAAAGAGAGTAGGCTACATTTTGATTCAATTTTTAAGTCTAAAGTGGACAGACTTTGTGGATGCTTTTGCATGTGGGAGACAAGCCTAAAAATAGGGCTCCTTGATTTGAGGGAAAAGCTTGCTAAAAGAATGGAGAAATTCTGGGCAAAGTGAGCAAAGTCCTCAAAAGCTGCTATCAATGTTTGTGTCATCGCACCCGTGAGGAAATGACCGCGCCTGCGATTTGGCAAGTCCAAAAATTCAACTCTCATAAGTTTTTTCTGTAACTTGCGAAGGGCAGTCGCGCCAACGAACCCCATGACCGTGGCCGCGACCGCAAAGGTTTTTTTTGGTCCCGGTCTATTTAAGGCATGCTCGGTTGATTTATTTTGTATCTCTTTCACCCATTTTCTGAGCACTCTCTCCTAAGCTCCTCTGAGTATTTTTATCTTTTGAGAGATCATTTTTATGAGTGAAGTACATTTTTGTGAGAGTTTATTTTGTAAGAGATTTATTATTTGAGAGTGATCTTGTAGTGAGGATTATTTGTAACTCTCATCTACTTGATGATATATTAGGCATAGGAGCTCAAAGCTAATCATCAAGCTTTTGTATAAGTTCTTCACATCTTACAAAAGTGAACCTTCTTGATCGATTCCAAGATTGTAGACTTTGGTACATTCCGAGGTCATTGGTGTTGTGGTGATTCGACATATGTGGCAGAGACCTAGTAGAGGAAAAAGAGTGACTCGTAGGTTGAGCAAACACGTGAGCCCAGAGTGGCCTTTGTAAGATATCTCTTGTACTCTTTTATTTCATAGTGGATATTTCGTCTAGCCAAGGGCCCGTGGTTTTTTATCACAAGTTGGTGAATTCCAATTGTGTTTTTTCCACGGGAAAAAATATTTTGTGCCGTGGATGTTTGATTTTCTTTTACTCTCTCTATTTTACATTGATCATGGTTGCGTAAATTTTTAATTGGATTGCCTATATCAATAATCACGATAAACGGGACGCATCTAGATTTTCTAAAAATATTTTCCGCATAAATCTAGATTTTTCAGACACGTCATCCAAAGTTACAAAACATGTAAGCCCTACTGTCTCCTCCCTTACCAAGGCAACCATCTTCTCTGGCAAAGTTTTTACCACAAAAACTAGTATAGATGAAACAGCCCATAGCAAGACTCTTAAATAATCACAGATCCAGCTCTAAAAAACAAACAAAAATCTGAGCTATGAGTTAGTAAATTGTGAAACCCAGCTCAATATTTCAAAGAAAAACAAAGCTGCTTCACTAGTTGATGCAGCCATTTTTAAGCTATGATGTTAGAGCATCTCCAATCCTTACTCTTTTTGTTTCATCAAATTTGAGTGAAAATTTGGCTAAAAGCTTTATCTGGTATGCAACACTCCAATCCAAAACTTACCGTAAGAAGCTGTTTTAACCATTTTTTATGAAAGAAAATCATCTCAATCCTTTAGCCCTTCATCAATTTTTTTCATTTAATTTGATTATAAATTTGAGTAAAAAGCTTGATTTGATATGAACTTCTCTAATACTTTCATCAAATTTTCATGACCGACATTCAACCCCTTGATCAAATCAATGGAAAATTAATATTTTCATCATATTGAAAACTCATCACATCCTTCGTCAAATTTGAATTTGGTGAAAAATTAAAAAAAAAAATAAAATTAAAGCATTGAAGATGGATTTTTTTCATCAAAAATCAAATTTTATGAAAAGGAAAATTTGGGATAGGAGGATTTTTTTTTATTTATAAATTTGATGAGAACAATGGAGTAACTCATATCAAATCAAATGTTTTTTACCTAACTTTAGAATTAAATGAAAATTTGATGAAGAGTTGGAGATGCTCTTACCCACCTAATAGCTCAAGATTTCCATTTTCCAACATCACTGATAGCTCAAAATTTTCAACAAAACCCATTGAACCCAAATCACAAAACCCTAATCGTTTGAGGAAGGCACAACAATGTTCAGAGGAAAGGAATGCAGGGGAGGAGACGATGACAACAAAATGGGGGCTTTTGTCCATTTTCTTGGCTCAACCACTGATTGGTGGCCTGTTAAAGATGGTTTATACGGATCATCCGTATAGAATTTAATCACCAGACACAGATACAACTGTATACATATGTATATGGAGGGAGAGAGAGAGAGAGAGAGGTACCAGAGTTGGCATTGTGAAGAGGAGGGATAGGATGGCATGATTTCTCTTCTTCCATGTTGTCTGCAGCCTCTCCACAGGATTTGGGAGAACACTTCATTGTCTGCAGCCTCTGCACCGAAGCCAAGCTTTTATAAAACAACAATGCCACATACCTCTACCACTAACACCATCGTTAATGATGTGAAAAGAAAAAAAAAAAAAAAAAAAAAAAAAAAACAAAATAAAATTAAGACACAAAATACACGTGACAGTGAATGAGATCTACTGCCATATAATTAAAACAATCACTAATTAGTGATCTGCAATAATTTTCTTTATAAAAACCATTTGCCAAATGGGTGGCAAAAAAGCAAATCCATTCATATGAAAAGAAAAAAAAGTGAAAAAGAAGAAAAGAAAAGAAACTTTGCACCGCGTAGAAAGTGGGGTTAAACTTCTAGGCGGTGATCGGATTGCACTATCATGGGTCCCATTTATAATACGTTTGGTAGTGAAATGGAACGGCCGATTTATAGTAAAGGTGATTGATACTATCCAAAAGATCTATATAAATGAAAAACTCTTCATAATTTGCAAATGAGACAAACAGTGTCCCATGGATATGATTTCTTTGGACTGAATTCATACTTATTTTACACTTATGCTCATTTGTTGGATTTTTAGAGGGAAAAGAAGGGTAAATTTATGTTCATGTTGTCAGTGGCACCCAAGATATGAACAAATATTACAAAAAATTAAGGTTTTAGACAACAAATTTAGGGACAAAATTATTTTTTAGAGACCAAATAATTTTGTTACGAAAAGTGTTGTTATTATATTTTTAACAACAAAAATTAGACATTAGTAATAAATTATTATCCTTTTGAGACCAAAATTTTTGTTTCAAAAAATAAACCATTTTAAGACCAAATTATTTTGTCCTTAAAAGTCTATTTATTAGTGAAATTTTCAAAATTTTAGTCGTTAAAAGACTTATTTTTTGACTTCTTGAAACGACCTTTTAGCGACTATCTTCATGACAATAGAAATTGGTCCCTAAATGTCTTTTACAACAAAATTTTCACTTTTAGAGACAAAAATATTTAGTCTCTAAAACAATTATATGTTGTAGTGAAAAAATAGAAGAAAACATAATATCACCTTCAGTTTCCATATGCTCGCCATGGTATTGGTTCCTTATGCGCATCTTATATTTTGCATATGTTTTCTGTTTAGAAGGAAAGGTTTTCAAATCATGTAACCCTAAAAAGAGGGACAAACATTTATCCTTTGCAGTTGAATTTCCTTTGAGAAATAGCCGTAATCTCCTGTTTTTGTTAGAGGAAGGCATAAAAAGCAGTAAATTGTCAAAGTTTCAATTTGCAAATAGTAATTGACAGCAAACTCAAATATTGCATACCAGTTTCGATTTCCAAAAGTGAAGACATCAGAGCAATTAACTCAACCATCTAGAGATGAGAAATTATCAATCTTCCAGGCGTAAGTACTATTACGTTCCTTCAGTATGTTTATAAACTGTCCTTTGCCTGTCTAATTTATAACAAAAACTTCTGCTCTAAAAACGCATGTGTCGCAGACGAGGTATCCGTTATCAACATCTTTGAAAATACTGAGAAGAAGTAATTGGGCAAAACCCCACTCTGTTTTTATCCCGTGAAAGCGTCTTACCTTCCCATGGGCGTCTGAGCATTGAAATAGAAAAGAAAAATCAAGTGTGTAGAGTAATTAATATATGCCTAATTTGCATGATGATGAAAATTTAAAAACCTCAAACAATCATAAAGGAAATTGATTGGTTACTAACAAACTACCTACCTTGGATGGTGTACGGGGGCGAAATATCCTCTGCTTTCCGTACTCCTTGGACGTCAAGCTTCTCGTGACGGCGTCAGATCCTGCGACACAGAAATGGTGAGTTGCCCGACGATGGTGTGCCGGATAGACCCTCCGACGATCAAGTCAGACCACTTGAGGAAGAAGAGGGCTATCAGAGAGAGAGAGTTTGTGGAGGAGTCAATTCGCATACCTCTAACGTTCGTCAATTCTTCCATATTTCTAGGCTGGCATGCAGCCCCAAGATCTGTGCGGCCATTACCTCTGCTGTCCTTCCCTGGACAGGTGGCAGTGCTCGCCTCTCACCACCTTACGCGTGTAAAGGCTTAGTCCTCTCACCAGTACACACAGAACTGTCCAATGTAACACGTCCGCGGGGGACCTCGCTACAGTTCGGACTCTCTTTTGTGTTGTGCGGTTCTAAATCTGAACCAAAGAGTCCAACTCTGGCAAATCGTTTTGAAGAAAAACAGATTTTTGAAAAGTAGTGCCAAACATGGACTGCTTTGCCAGATTACAGAGTCGCCACCTAAATATTTTTTAAATGGGAAATTTAGGAAACCCTGACTCGGTGCCGAAGGCCACGTGTCCGTCATCACCAAATGTCTTGGCTCGGGAGCTTGGGTACGATCGGGGAAGGTCAGCTATGAGCACCCCCTTTCGCCCGGTCCGAAGACCGGCCTCTACTAACCGTGATATCCATTTTTGAAAACATTACATGTTCTTATTCCGGTTATTAGCCTAGAATTACTATGTGATGCGCACAACACAAAAGTATAGACTAGATTGCCTAACTTGGAAATAAACATTGCATATCCGTTTTGCCTCGAAAAACGTGTTAGATTTTGCTACTCGTAAGTAGGCTAAAATACGGATTTCAATGAGTTGTTCCAACTCAGGCAATCCAACCTCCACCCACAGGCATTCAAACAGTTTATCTCACATAAGCACTTAGCCGCATGGCAATCATACTGTCATGGCAACATTCACACGCATGCGATATGCTGAAGCGTAAAAACTTACATCGTACTCCGTGCCAAAACAGTAAACTAGTTAGCAAACATGCATGTCCCTAGCTCATGTTAGATGACTAATGCAACACAGGCATAGATGCAATCTAGAGTAGGCTCGGCTAACCCTAAGCATGGCATGTGAAATGTTTCACGTAGCACGTATTCAATTTGGAATTGAAAATACGATGCAGTTTGTATGATGTGCCGAGCCCGATGCATGTCAACAAATGCATGGATGCACGCATGCATAGCATAAGGTATGCTAAAATAAATATACCCTAATCTACCATCATAAGCAGGTAAATAAAAGGGAGAAAGAAGTGGAGGTTGGAAGACATACACACACTCACCCACACTTATTACATTTTTGCCCTCACTCGGAGGGACCAAAATAATAATACAGTCCAACGAATGAATGAATCAAATATTACAAATTCTAATTACTAAAATTAAAGCAAAATAAATGCAATGGGGGCCTCAGCCCTGCCTTGGGATGCGCGAATGATGGATGCTCGATCCGACTTGTCCGGAAAACCCATGCCGTGGCACTGCTGCTTCTGTTTTCACTGTCCTGCCTCTCCAAAAATTCCCAAAGTTCTGGAATACCTCCCACATGGTCTGAAGTATCCCACCGGCTGCGGGAAATGATCGCTGGTTGCTTCAATTGTCCACCGGCTTCGTGTGGAGTTTATCGGCACATTATACTGCCGGCCGGCAGAAAATCCCTGCAGCAGACAGTTTGACAGCAGCAGCAAGACAGCAATGCATGGCATGGATTTTGGGGCATATGTAAGCATGGTCAATGCCTCCTATCATGCTTGGGGGCTCAAGGAGGCATCACCCTTGGTTCTTGGGCCATCAATAGTGCATTTTGATGCATGGTGGCCTAAAGAACCAAGGTCGCATTTTGATGTAAATGCATGCAACACAAACAAATGAAATCCAAAGCTTCATCATGTGTTAGTCCAAGGCCTTGGTGACCGAGAATTGAGGTGAGTTGCACCACTTGGAGTGTGAACTCCCCTCAATTCTATGCTTGGCTTGACAATCCCCAAGCTAAGCCATGGAATGTATGAATGCAACATAGCTCAAATGAGGCAACCTAATGCTAGGATGCCAACATGCTAAATGCAATGTGACATGCAAGGTGCAAATGCACTAAGCACTCAACAACCAACACAATAGGCGTACAAAATGCTAGGGCATGCAAAGTATAAGTGGCATACAAAAATGAGCCAATCAAGCCATGGGACCAATATACTACAACACCTAGTGGACCAAGTGTAAGCATGCAATGGTGGCTTTAACCATCATGGGGGAGGCCTCAAACTTCCCCAAAAACAGTAGGAAAATAGGCTCCAAAACCAAAGCAAAATGTCATACAAGCATGCGAGTGGATGGGCCTAAATCTAAAGCACCAAGTAGAGCATCTAAATGCCATTAACATGGCCACTCATGGCACGTGTTGGACAACCACAAACAGATTTTTATCATGCGAAAATACACCCAAATCCCACATATGGTAGCCCCAAAACAACCAAAAGCATAGGGCATATATTATGCACATTTCAAGGCCTAAAGGACACGCCCTTAAAGCATAAAAAGAGGTGACAAATTTGAGGATGTGGGCATGGATTAGGGTCTGAAATAACATGGTAAAAAAACTCCAAATTGCTTAAATGGCTTGGTAAATGTATATGCATGGATCGCATGCTCAAGGCTTGTAAGCCATCACACAAAACAACCATGTGAAACATGCCAAATGTGACCAAAACAAAGGCTCACAGCCCCTACACAAGGCAAGAGGATGTTAATACCTTCATGAAACCAAGCTAAAACATGCAAGAATCATGGCTTAGACACATGGCATACTTCTAGGCACAAGAGAGCATTTCAAAGCAAACATAAGAGGCATGTTAAGGGCCACCAAATCGACCAAAAACAGAGGTTAGACATGGCCTAAGACACCCACAAAAGCTCTGAAATGAAGTCAAAACAAGCAAACATGCATGCTAGAGCTTCATACAAGTAAGGCCTACAAGCCAAAATGCAAGACAACCAAACCAAGCATGCTATACATGACTAAATCCGTGCCCCACGACCCTCAAACATGGTAATATGATGCTAATACCCTCATGGAACCAAACTACAATATGCAAAGAACATGGCTCAAAAGCATGACATTCTTTTAAGCATAAAGGAACATTACAAAGCAAGCATGAGATACATGTTAAAGGCTATAAATCTAACCTAAAACAGAGATCAAACATGACCTAAAGCACTCAAGAAATATCTGAAATGAAGCTAAATGCAAGCATGCACACATGCTACCCTCTAGGCCAAGAACAAAGGCAAACAAAGGGCCAAAGGGAGAGGGGTGTCTCTCCCCTATTTGAGGCTCGAAAATATCATCCTCACCACTGAAAACCCACTGGTTTTCAGTGGTGAGAAGGCCAAAGAACACCAAACCAAGAAGGCTTAAGCAAAGGCACCAAAAGTGGCCATATAAGGCCTAATAGGATGGATCTTTGCTCAAACCAAAAAAGGACCTTAATGAAGGTTCAAGAACAAGTAAAAACAAGACTTTTTTATCTTAAACACAAACTCAAAAACACAAAGTAAAGAGGGTAGAAAAAGGTTGCAAGAATGGGGAATATAAAGCAAGATTCTTACCCTTGATGATCCCTTGAAAAACAGAGGTTGCAGCCACTCTCTAATGCTCAAAACCAGTCCAAAACCAACACAAACAACCTCCTAAGTCTCTCAATCTCGAGCTAAGGTGTAATGGTGTGTGTAAAGGAGCAAAAATGAGGTAAAACTACACTTTTTGGCCTAAAAACACACACACAAGAGGAGAGAGAGGGAGGTATAGATATATATGGATGTATATCAGAGATATATGTATAATGCTCTGGTTTTTTGCTCTCAAAAGGCTAACCTTGAGCCAAGAGGAAGAGTTCTCCTCTTATAGGCAAGGAATGCTTAGCAACTAAGCAAGCCAAGAGCTCATCCCTCCATACACGTGTATGGAGGGGAGCAAAACACTTTACAGCTGTGAGAAAATATCTCAAAAAGCAAGTGTAAAGTGCTCGGCCGGCAAAGAGTACCAAATGGCAAAATTTAGTGCCGGTCGGCACAAAATAGTGCCGGTCGGCACAATAAAGTGCCGATGGACAAACCAGCCAGTCGGTGGCCTCCAGCCCCAGCCGGTGGTGTGTAGGGATGCCTCACAAGGCATTCCCTGCCCTTCCAAGGCAAAACACAAGTGTTTGGTGCAAAACCAGACACAAAACGATCGAGTTCGGAGGTCCTGAGGCAAGGCGCGCGCAGCCGAGAACTCCGGGAACTCCAAACGAACACAAACATGGATAATCACCGAGTGTTCCCACGGTGACGTCCAAGTCTTGAGGACGGTCAAAAATGGGGTGTCTACAGGTATTGAGGCGTGCATGAAGCAGATGTCCTCTCCCTCACGCCATTGGCCCAGGTGGCACCCTTAACTGGAGTACCACGACCGACCTATCGCTTATGGAGGATGGTCACCACGTGCACACAACCGAACAACGTGTCGCCGGCCTGTACCTAGGCAAAAAGGGTCAAAGGGTGATGCCCATGGCCGAGCTATTCGTGACCGGTCCCTCCTGGTTGCCCGGCCGTGTAGCACGCTGGACTTCCTCCGTTCTATATTCTTGATCACAAGAAAGTCGCCTATCTCGGCTGATCGGTTAAGCGCATGCTGGCGCTAACCGCGTCTCAAGTCTGGTCTGGGCTGCTCTTAGATCGGTCACCAGACACCGCTGCGCGCCAGGCCGCGTCACAGCTCGGCCAGGCATTGGTTCGAGCCTGGTCTGTCGACCTCTCCGGCCGCTAAGAGGAGGGGCCTGCTCGGCGCCGTGCGGTTTCTCACAATCGGCGTTATCATAGCTCGGCTGTACTACCGCGCAAATCTCCCCTCTCAATTGCCCTTTAATCCCATCTGAGCTATCGTGATCGGGATTACTTCTGCGACCGAGCCAACGGTTGAGTTGCGCCATTACCAAGCCGAGCATCATTGGGGAAATATCTGGCGCCGAGCTATCCCATTTGGCCGGCCATCATGTCGGTAGTCTTGTCAAGGGTCGTAGAGCCGTACTGACAGCCGCATTCTCAGTGCCACGTGGCTTCACGCCATTGGGTCGTGCACCCAGCTGTCTTGCACGTGCGGAATTCAAACGGCACAGCCGTTTGGGTTCTTTCCCCCCTCTTTTGTATTCCAATGAGGGGTCTAAAACCCTTTACTTTTCGTCTTCTTCTTGAGCCCAAAACCCTAACTCTAAAAACCCCATTCCTTCACTGCCGTTGCTGCCTTTTGCTTCACCCATCGTTTCTGCTACTTCCGAGACTGCCTACAAGCTTGTGGAGTCGAACCTCGCCCGTCATCAGGTTGTGGTGAGTTTCCACTCTCCTCCATTGTATATTCAGTCTCCATCATTCAATTCTTCGAACTTGTTCTTCATTTTTTGTGCTTTTGTTTTTCGAGTCTTGTGTTTGGGACCACTAGGGCTCCCTTCGTTTGCTTAGACCTCAAACACACTAGGGCAAATGAAAACAGTAGGAGGGGATGGAGCCTTCGTACCCTAGTTCCACCTGGGTTCGAACGAGTTTGCCCAATTTCTGGGATAAACAGTTTGAATTTGGGTAGAACCGAGCTAAACGCTCGTTTAGATCCATAAATGACACTTCGGCCGAGCAAAAACCGGTTTGTGGCTTCTCGTAGAGGCTGTAACCGAGCTGAACTACCAATTAGACCAGTAATAGAACTGAACCGGGCGAAAACTTGAGGTCGTTACTTGGGCCTTGACCGAGCTAAAGGCTCAGTTAGTTCGTCAAGTAGGATCCAACCGAGCCAGAAAGTGGAAATTTCGAACCGAGCTAGGTAATCGACCAAGTAGCCTAGCCGAGGTAGGGGTCGAACCGACCAAACACTAGTAATCCCTTCACTGAGCCAATTCCCATAGGGGCCGTGTAGTTTATGCCGTGCTAACCCTTGGAATTATTTTTTAACATGCAGAACAAATAGGACCGACCAAGCCAGTCCAGCACTATAATTGGTGGAGCTCAAAGTCCGAGCAAACACACCAACATTTTTGACCGGGATACACACTAAACCAAATAAAACCGAGATAGATGGGGAAGTACCGATTTATGGTCAGCTCGCCCGGCGCGATGGCGGAGTTTCGAAGGGAGTACAAAATTCCTAACGACGTCATCTTAGAGCTCGCCAAAAAGGGAGATACTCCTTGGGGCGATCAAGACCGGTGCCCCTTCACCGTCGTGTCAATAGTAAAAGGAGGGCTCCGTTTCCCGGTTCAACCCTTGATCTGCGAGTTTTTGAGGCAGACAAGGCTTTGCCGAGCCAAGTCTCAAATAACACGTACAAAATAATAAACGGGGTCGCCGAGCTGAACCGGATGCTCGGTCTCAATCTCGGTCTGGCCGAAATTTTCCATCAGTATAGTCTTAGTAGAAATAAGAGTGGCCTTTGCTGGTACCTCAAAGTCAAAAAGGGCCGAGCAAAACTCATAGAGGGCAACCCGGACAAGGAGACGAACGACGACGACTTCTTGTGGGTGTCCGGTCGCTATGAAGATGTGAAAACCCACATTTTATTATTCTTGAAAGAAAATAAATAAATTAATTAATTAATTTTATCTAGAGTCTATCTCAAAAATGTATTAGTGTAAAAGTTAGTTTTAAATTAACCCAATTCAATCACTAACAAGGAAATAAATAAATAAACAAATAAAATAAATAAATAAACAATAATAATAATTTTGTGGGTGTTTAATATTTGTTATTTATAAATTATTTTATTAGAAATTGAACGTCCAAATAGCCTAAGGAGGTGAAATTGATAAGTTAAATTAGTTTAATTTCAAGTATTGGACCCTATGAAAGTGTAATTAAATGTTCGATTTAGTTTAATAAAACTAAGGTTTGATCAATTGGTTCCGAATTGGAGTTAATTGAGTTGTGAGGATTGAGAATTTAGATTATTATGAACTAAATTTATTTATGAGGTGCTCAATTTAATATGTAATTTATAGATGGAGATTTTGAGTCTGATCAAAAATTGAAGGCCTAAATGATTTGGAAAATCAAAATTGAGGATGAAAATAAGTCTAATTTAATATTTGGAACTTTTTAGGAGTTCGATTAAAAATCTGATTGAGATTGATAAATTGAATTATAATTAATTGGGCTCTAATGGAAGTCAAATTAGACTGATTAAATTATGTGGGATTTGTGATTAGTCATAATTAATTTAATGAGGTGCTAATTGAAATTTATTAAGATTAAGTGTTGCTTAATTAAATAAATGCTAAACATAAATTGAATCTAGGATGTATGTGGGTGTGGGTGTGCAAAGAAACTTATGTGGGTGTGTGCATGTGTGAATGATGTGCTGGAATCAAAAGAAAAGAAAGAGGGTGCACGTGTGCATTGCGTGTCAACAAGAGAAGAGTGCTTGTGTGTGTATATGTTGATAGATTGAATGAAGGCTCATTTGGGTGTTCACTGGAAACTGTGTGAAAGAGGGAGAGAGAGAGTTCCATATGCTTGGTTGCTGGGAAATAAAATAAAATGGGGGAGTTGCTCTATGTCAAGAAAAGAAAGAAGACTCAAGAATTTATGATAAAGTCCAATCATTCAACAATTTTAGGTAAGATTTCTAACTCTAATCTTGTAGTAAATCCTTCCTTACATCTCAAATCATGATAATGTTGTGGAATTTGGACTTGCATGTGTAGTTTATGCCATTAAAAAGATTTTTGAAAATGTTATTTGGCCCTTTTAAATCTGCCAGAAAGTTGTACGAATTTTTAGATAATTTTATACTCACAATTTGAAGATGATTTCTTCTACAAAGTTGTTGATAATAATGTCTAGTTCATCCACAAAATTTTTCAACAATTATTGAGTTTTTTACGAATTTATACAGATTTTAAACCAAATCTGGAGCTATAGACAGATTTTATTATGTGTTTGAAAAATCATTAAAAATTTTATATTAAACCAAATCTGATAATTTCTAAGCAAAAAATGAAATTTGAGAAGTCTAGTTTCATAATAAATTTTTAGATCATGGAATTGATTTAAAATTTAAGTATGGAATTAATTTAAGAAAAGGTGATAAATCTGTGTCATACACACTCTTGGAATTTTTAAGAATTATTTATAACTTATTTTTGGAAAATGCTTTTGAAAAATGACAATAACATGTTTATTGAGTATTCTGTAGATTTATATGAATTTTAGAGTTGTATAAGTAATTTAATTATAATTGTATTTGCAAGACATACATTCTGAAAATTTTGACAGATTAAGGAGGAATCAAAAATTATATCTCAATTGTTTATTTATAACTTATTTTTGGGAAATTCTTTCTGAAAAATGACCTAAACATATTTATTGAATATTCTGTACATTTTCACGAATTTTAGAAATGTATAAATAATTTATTTATAATTTTTATTACCTAAGGTATAATCTGAAAATTTCTGGACAGATTTAAGATCATCACTTCAATTATTTATTTGGATAAAAATCAGTTATTGTGTTGGTCTAATTCATCAAATATTGTAAATTAGTAATCCATATATGGGTGTATTGTAGTTTATTTAATATTGTGCTAGTCTAATCTTGTAGATTAAAAGTCCATGCATGTGTGTAATTATAAATTATTTCTATTCTTTGGGTATCTAAATTATTATTTCATACCATGGTTTAAATAAATTGTTTATTTAAATTTTGTACAATTGTTTATTATTGTGTGACATGTGTAATATTTTATGTTCGGATTTTAATGAGTTGGTAAACCATTAATTGTGATTAAAAATTTGAATTATTGGTGATTAATATCAAAAAAATTAACTGAAATGATTAACGGCATACACAAAGTTAACAATTGACAGTCAATACCGGTTGTTCAGGGTGAGCCCTGGTTTTGAGAATTCGCGGTTGTTCAGGGTGAGCCCTGATTTTGAGTATTATCGTGTAAATTGTGTTGCGAAATCCTAAGATGGCACGGGACTTATTTGAACCCTTTTCGGTATTTGGTTTTGGAATAAGGGTGGATGTGCAGGTGGCACACAGGGAGGTTACGTACCCCTGGCAGACCGTTTCCTTGGGGTAGACCACGGATGCCACTGCTTGAGTATATAACTCCGGACGTGGGCATCCCTGGTAGTTACGATTGGTAACACTTGAATATTTGACCAAGGGAGGGTTTCAAATTAACCGTTGCCATGCTTAGTGGTTGGTAAGTTAAATCTCTTTGGTGAGATTTCAAGTGTCACCTAATTTATTAAAATTATTGAAATTATTCTAATTGTTGTAATTTATGTTTACAATCATATTGTTATCTCATGTTTAGAATCTCATTATTTTTCTCTTAAAAAGAATGGTAGGTTGGTTATGTTTTCTTACTGTGTTGCAAAACTCATGGCATATATTTTTGTTGCCCTGGCGTTTTATGTCAGGTTTTATGTTCGGATTCTAATGAGTGGGCATTTTTCTTATGATGAAATACTGCATCTGTTTGTCATTTTTATTTATTTATTATATATTGGTATTATTTCAACTGATGACATTCCTATCATGCTTATTAAATGCTACTTGATATTCTGTTACTACGCATTATTCATTGTGGGTATTATTATCGGGGTGGGTATTTCGGGTTGTAGTATCTTATTGAGCTCGTCGCTCATTGGCATCCTTGTTGCCCTGGCGTTTCATGCCAGGTACCGAAGAAACCGAAGGAAACACCGAGGTGTTGGAAGGCAACATTCAGCCCTGATTAGCTTGAAGCGTGCCAAAGTTCCATGAACCATCTTTCTGAGTTTTCTAGTTTTTTTTCTCTACTGGAGTTGTAATTGAAGAACTTTTAATTTTGGTGTTGTAATTAATGGATGATGGTAAATTTGGTGGCAACATTGATGAGGATTCTTAATTAAGAAAATTGATTTTTAGTTTCAAACCTTATTATAATGTCCCCAAATTTTGGGGCGTCACAGAAGACACCGAGGCACCCATACCGGGATGTTATATTAGAAAAGACTTTGGTAGTGCTGGTAAGTAGCCCGGCTGACCGCACTATCTTCTTTCTGCATTTCCTTATTATTATTTTGCACCGGTCTAACACTTGGTCTTCTTTTTGCAGATAAGCACTTAGCGGCAGATTATCACCAGGCCAACCAAGAAGCCATCAGAGCCCTGCTGCGCCATCCTGCCGAGGAGAGGGCGGCGTCGAAACTGCTCGGCTTCGAACAGACCTATCACTACCAAGCACCGCGCAAGAGCAGAGTCACCGACTTCCTTCATGCACCTTCTCCAGACCCAGATCCAAACTTGCCACCGATCAGACTAGTTCCCCTCACCACCGAGCAAGAAATGGCGAAAATCAGGGCCATCAAGTCCATGATAACCGGGGAGGAAGGCGAGTCCCAACCTCCAGAGGCAACTGGGGGAACATCCTCCACCCCAGCCGGCAAACAGAAGCTGTGCTAGCCCTTGCCAGCGAACAGCCGGTTGGCCGGTTAAAGAAGAGGCCGAGGAAGGAGAAATCCGGACAAAACCTCGTCGACGAGGACTCCACCGAGCTGGGCGACCAGACCGAGCAACAACAGGCCGGCAAATCCAAGGGCAAGGGCCTAGCATCCCCCCCGGTCTGGGCGCCCGAGTTCAAATACCAGGGCCGGCCAGTTTCTGCCGAAGACTCGGTCTACGCTGATAAGGATTATTCTCTTGGTTTCAACATGACCAAGGGGCTAACCCTTCCAGCCGATATGAAGAGGCATGATGAGCTGTCCGATCTGAAAGTACTTCGCTCGGCAGCAAAGTCGATCGTTCTGGTAAGATGTTCACTTTTTCTTCAAGTTATTGCTCATTTTTGCTCGGTTTCTCGAATACTAACGATCGGTCATTTGTTTGTAGGCCGTGCAAAAGAACTACCTTGTCCACGATCGCATGATCAAATCAAAGCCATTGCGAGGCGAGGAGGCGAGATGAACTGCGCCTGAAGGTTGATCGAGCTGAGGCGGATAAACAACGGGCAGTGAAGTCAACCAAGGCTCGGTACCTCGCCGAGCTGCGCAAACTGCGCGATGCCCACAAAGAAGAAAGGGATAAAGCCGTGGACGACGCCGAGGACCGGGGATACGCTCAGGGGGAGAAAACTTACGAGCGGCAGGTCCGAGCGACCAAGGACATCTTTTTCCAGTGCGGCTGGAAAGCTGCCGTGGAAAAAGTTGGCCTTGGTCAGGATGCCGAAATGTTTGTGAACCCCCCTGCAGCATATATCCCGGTCTATATGCAGGCCTATGCCAATGCTACCCAAAACCGGCTCATTGCGGAGGCAAGGAAAGAGGCCGAGGAGGAAGCCGCCGTCGCGCAACAAGCCGAGCAAACCACTACCGAAGCATCTCAAGATATGGAAGACGAAGTGGCTGATCGGGATGTTGCTGTGGAGGAGGGGGCCGACGATGACGCCGAGGAAAACTTGCCCGAGCAGACAATTGTGATCGCCGAGCAGACGGTGGAGGCGGCCAAACAAACCCTTGAACTGGATTGAAGATTTCCTTTTTTATTTTCCTGCTTTTCTTTGTTTTTTTGTTTTCTTTCTTGTCCTCTCTTTGTTTTGGAATGTAACCGGGCTGTGTCTCCCATCTTGTACTTAAATTCTTCTTATCAATGAAAACTTCCGCTTTTTGCTCGTTCACCGTCTATGTTTTATTTATTTATTATTATTTTTTTTTGATCGGCATTTGCTTCTTGATTCAAACATCGATAAAAATCATAACTGCTAGGTCGGCTTAGCCGTGCCATCTGCCGAGCTAAAATCACCTTAAAGGTTTTCTAAGCAGAACTTGCAGTTCGGCCCCTCGAACTTTGAAATGAACCGACACTGTAACTTGACCGAGCAAAATCAGCTCGGCCTTGAGGGGTTTGCAGACTCCATAAAATTCCAATACTTCAATGCGGCCGAGCAAAATCAGCTCGCCTTTTTAAGTTGGGTAAGCCGCCAACATTTCCTTTCTGCCGAGCAAAGTCAGCTCGGCCTCATATCGGTTGGACAAAACACCAACATTGCGAATTCCGCCGAGCAAAATCCGCTCGTTTTCCATATTGGACAAGACACCAATATGCCAACTGGGCCGAGCAAAATCAGCTCGGCCCTTACATTGGGTAAACACCAATGTTTCAGTTAAGTTGGTCATGACGCCAACATTTCGATCGGGCGAGCAAAACCAGCTCGGCCCTAATGCGAATTGGTCCCATTTGTTGGACAATGCATCAACTGTTTGTGCGGTCCGCTTTCATTCCGGCGAGAGGAAATCAGTCCGGTCTCATACAGGTCGGTCTCCTTGCCCCTCGCATCCATAATTGTCTTGTGTCCTTGCTATGTTATTGGACAAAGATGTAATACCAAACAACGAGAGGACTATTTTTCATTACAAAAGCATTGCTATCTTTTACATCAAGTGCCAAAAGGCTAAGGGTCTAGAAAAGCTAAACAACATAAGCAAATTACATCTCAAAAGTAAAAGACCTTAAGGTTGGCTGCATTCCATGGTCTGGGGACAGCCTTGCCATCTAAATCTTCCAGATGGTATGCCCCTTTGCCAGCCAAACCAATCACCTTGTATGGTCCTTCCAATTTGCACCGAGCTTCCTTCGCCAGGGACCACCGTGTTGCCAAGCACCTTTCTTAAGACCCAGTCCCCAATCTTGAATAGCCTGGGATGCACAGCCTTGTTATATTTTCTGGAGAGTTCTTGTTGATAAGCCGCAATGTGGATTAGCGCTTGCTCCCTTCTTTCCTCAGCAAGGTCTAATTCCAATGCCACGGCTTCATTGTTCAGATCAGGCTGGAAACTTTCAGAGCGAATGGTTGGCATGCCAATTTCCAACGGGATGACGGCCTCCATACCGTAGGCTAGGGCAAACGGGGTCTCTCCAGTCGATCGCCTAGGCGTAGTGCGGTATGCCCAGAGCACATTAGGGAGTTCTTCAGCCCACTTCTTCTTAGCTTTCTCAAGTCGCTTTTTCAGCCCGTCCAGGATGGTCTTGTTTGAGGCCTCTGCTTGACCATTAGACTGAGGATAGGCCGGCGTCGAATTGTAGAACTCAATCCTCAATTCTTCGCAAAATCCGCGAAAGAGCTTCCCGTCGAATTGAGTGCCATTATCTGAGATGAGGGGCCCTGGGTATACCGAAGCGAGTGATGATGTTTTGCCAAACAAACTTCTTCACGTCCTTTTCCTTTATGGTCGCCAGTGGCTCGGCCTCGACCCACTTGGTAAATAGTCGGTGGCGCGATAAAGAACTTGCGATTGCCCGGTGCAGCTGGGATGGCCCAACAATATCCAACCCCAAAGCGCGAACGGCCAAGGACTTGTGAGAGGGAGCAAATCTCTGGCCGGCTGGTGGATCTGGTGAGCGAACTTCTGACACTTCTCACACCTGCGAACATTTTCTGCGCGTCTGCCTGCATGCACGGCCACCAATAACCTTGGGAAATTGCTCGGTACGCCAAAGACCTGCCCCCAGTATGGCTGCCGCAGATACCTTCATGGATCTCGTAGAGAAAAGCATCCACCTTGGCGGGGTGGACACACTTCAAATACGGCCCAGTAAAAGACTTCTTATACAATGCTCCAGACGGGGAGAGCCAAAACCGCTCTGATTTTGCCCAGATTTTGTGGGCCGCCTTCTTCTCTTCCGGTAGAACTCTATCTCTCAGGAAGGCGACAATGGGATCCATCCAAGAAGGACCCAAGTCGGTGCAAAGTACCTCGGCCACTTCCGGTTCTTCTATACTTGGCCGAGGTAAAAACTCTATTATCAAAGGATTGGGAAAGGCTGTTTGAGTAGAAGCAAGACCGGCCAATTCATCAGCCGTGTTGTTTCCCTCGCGGTTGATCTGTTCCACTCTGATGGCATCGAACTTCTTGATTTCTGCACGCACTAGCGCCTGATACTTGGCCATTCTTTCATCCCTGGCCTCATACTCCCCTGAGACTTGATTGACCACTAGCTTAGAATCGCTGAACACCATGAGGGCTGTGGCCTTCATTCTCAACGCGCTCCTTAGTCCGGCAAGTAGGGCCTCATACTCAGCCTCGTTGTTGGAAGCTGGGAAGCCGAGCGTAATTGCTTGCTCAATAATCAGCCCGTCCGGCGAAGTCAGCACAATTCCCAGCCCGGCCCCATGTCTGTTGGACACCCCATCGACGAAGAGCTTCCACATCTCTCCAATGAACAGCTTCCAACAATCAGAGGGATTTTGGGAATTCCTCAAATCCAAGTCCCTGGTCGGCTCATTCTGGTCTCTTTTCTTGTCATGGTTGACTCCACCCCCCAACGAGTCACTCGCCTTTGCTGGTTCGGTCGCTGTTTGCCCTTCCTCCTCTTGCGCACCGACACTTGCCTTTACTGCCTGAACCTTAGGCTGTGCTAAATCCGCGCTAGCCAAATCAACCGGGCAGATTGGATGCGTTCCGGGGGCAAATTCCGCCACAAAATCTGCAAGAGCTTGAGCTTTGATTGCGGTGCGCGAGCGGAACTTGATGTCGTACTGCCCCAATTCCACGGCCCATTTCAGAATCCTCCCAGTGAAGTCGGCCTTCTCAAAGAGCACCTTAAGCGGAAACTCGGTCAGCACCACTATTGTATAGGCATGAAAATAGTGTGCCAGCTTCCTTGACGCCATCATCAGGGCCAACGCTAATTTTTCCAAAGGAAGATATCTTGTCTCGGCTGGGAGCAAAGTCTTGCTTACATAGAAGATGGGCAAGTGCTGGATGCCTTCAGCGCGAACCAGGACGGCGCTCACCGCATGTTGAGAGACCGCCAAGTAGAGATACAACTCTTTGCCCGGCTGAGGTGTTACCAAAATAGGGGCTGAGGAGAGGTACGCCTTTAGGTCCGCCAGTGCGTGGTCACACTCATCGTCCCAGAAAAACTTAGCCTTCAAAGTCTTGAAGAAGGGCCTGCAACGATCCGAAGACCGGCTGATAAATCTGTTCAGCGCGGCTGCCATCCCGGCAAGATGTTGCACGTCCTTTGTGGAGTTCGGGCGCTCCAGTTCCTGTATCGCCCTGATTTGGGATGGGTCGGCTTTGATTCCCCGGTTTGTGACCAAAAATCCCAGAAACTTTCCGGTTTCAACTCCGAAGGCGCACTTGGAAGCGTTCAAACGAAGCTTGTGGTGCTTGAGTATGGCGAACATCTCTTCTAGGTCGGCAAGGTGTTGGGACTTCTCCTTACTCTTCACCACCATATCGTCGATATAGGCTTCCATAGTTCGGCCCAAGAGAGGGGCGAACATCTTTGTCACCATCCGCTGAAAGGTTGCCCCGGCGTTCTTTAGTCCGAATGGCATGACCTTGTAGCAGTATAAGCCTCTGAGGTGGTGAACGACGTGATCTCTCTGTCCAGCTTATACATGGCTATCTGGTGGTAGTCGCGATATGCATCCAGGAAGCTAAACCTCTGATGGCCAGCGGTTAAGTCCACCAGCTGGTCAATTCGAAGGAGGGGAAAGCTATCCTTAGGATAAGCCCGGTTGACGGTCTTGTAGTCAACGCAGACTCGCCACTTGCCATTTTTCTTGGGAACAACCATCGTGTTGGATATCCACCGAGGGTATTGCACCTCTTCTATTGTCCTGGCTTCCAACAAATTCTTCACTTCCTCTGCCACCACTTCAGCATGGTGCAGGGTTGAACGACGCGTCCTTTGAATGACTGGCCGCGCGTTAGGGAAGACATTCAACTGATGACAAATGAAGCTCGGGTCGACGCTAGGCATGTCGTAAGGCGTCCAGGCAAAGGCCTCCAAATTGGAAACCAAGAAGTTGACATAATCCGTCCGCTCGTCGCTAGACAAAGATGATCCCAAGAGGAAGAATTTAGTCGGATCGTTTTCGTCAATGCGCATTTCTATCAAATCTTCGACCGATTTTTCCTCGGCCTTTCTTCCCACGTCTTCGAGGACCTCCTTTCCCTCGGACCCCTCGATCATCTGGACAAACCTTTTGGCTGCTCGGCTGCCATTTACCGCAACGAAGCATTGTTTGGCCATCACCTGGTCTCCCCAAACTTCCTCTATTTGCCCGCTCGGTGCCGAAAAACGCATGACTTGGTGGAAAGTTGACGCTACTGCTTGCATGGCATGTAACCAACCTCTGCCCAGGATCAAATTGTAAGTGGATGGAACTTTGAGCACCCAGAATTCTACTTGCTTCACGACCGATCCCGCATTTACCGGCAAAATAATCTTTCCGATCGGCCATTCTGGTTGCGAGTTGAAGCCGACCAAAGGAGATGTTGCAGGGGCCAAGTCCTTGTCTTCTAACTTCATTTGTTTGAACGCGTCATAATACATGATTTCGACCGAACTCCCCTGGTCGATCAGGATTCTCTTGATATCAAAGTCTTTGACGCGAAGAGTCACCACCAAGGCATCATTGTGCGGCATCTGAACCCTTTCCAAGTCTTTGGTCGAGAACGAAAGGATGTCCCTCTCTTCGGTCTTTCCCTTCTTTACAGCGGGCTGTACGGAGAGCACTTCCCTCATATGCTCGGCCTTCTTGATCATCCCTCTAAGCTCGCAGACCCTTGCTGGCTCAATGATGCCATGGATGACGTTGATTACACCTTGTGGGGGCGCTTCTAGGGCGGCCAGGCCGTTAGGCTCGGTTTGTCCCGTTGGCGTGGCCTTGACGCCCCCATCTATGTATTGGTCAAGATGCCCCGCCGCCACCAACTCCTCCAAGTGCTGTTTGAGCGGCAAGCAGTCCTTTGTCCGATGCCCCCGTTCTTCATGGAAGGTGCAGCGATATTTCGGATTGAAGCCTCGCTGCGCACTCCCTAACTTGGCCGGCCAAAGGACAAAAGGCTCACCTCGGATCTCGCTCAAAATGCGGTAGATGGGAATTTTGAAGACCGTGGTAATTCCCGTCCGCGCCTTCAGTTTTCTCTTGGCATCTTCCTCTGCGTCGCGGGGTGCGTCAGCTCGGTCGTTTCTGCGACCCTTGTTTCGGTCATCGCGGTTTGGTCCACGGCGTTGATCTTTTGACCGGTCGCTTGGGCGGTTATCCTCTTGCCCGACCGAGTGAACTTTTCCTGCCACCTTTCTGTCCGCCACGACCGGATTACCCTTCTCGGTCGAGGAGGCGATGTCATCCTCCACGCGAATGTGCTCATTGATCCGTTGCATTAGAGACTCCATGGTTGTAGGTTGGTGCATCGTAAGTGAATCTCGCAGCCTATGTCCGACTGGGAGACCCCGTTTGTACTGAGTGATCGCCAGGTTGGTAGGGCAGTCGAGGATCTCGTTGTAAGTTTCCCAATACTTCGCGTTGTATGCCTTCAACGAACATCCAGACTCCATCTTGACGCCCAGGAGATAGTCGACCTCCTTCGGCGTTCGGGTGTTGGTTTTGAATCTGGTGACGAAGGCTTCCGCTAGCTGCTGCCACCCCTCAATACTCCCCTCCGGGAGCCTTTCGAACCACTTCAAACCCAGCTCTCCCAAGCTTGCTGGGAATATGAGGCACATTAAGGCGTCGTTTCACCGGTGGCCAGCCATCACTTGCCGGTAATGACTCACATGCATGTACGGATCCGTCCTGCCGTCGTACAAAGTGAACTTTGGCTGGTGGAATCCGGCAGGGAGTGGTGTGCTCTCAATCTCTGGGGACAACGGCGTGGCAGTAAGTCGCGCCAGCTCTTTGTCCTCCAGCGCAGGGGCCATCACTCTGGGAGCTGGCATTACCACTTCTTCACTATAACGAACTGGAGCGCTCAACCTCTGCAATGCCGGCATTCTCTGTGCCTCTCGACGGCGCGCCCTCTCCTCCAATACATCCCTCAAGTCCCTGGAACGTGTGGAGAAAGAGGATCGCGACGTCGGCGTCGGGCGTGAGGGGTAGTAAGTGCTGTCGCGAGAGAGGGACCCACCTTCTCTTTGGTCGGAATCTCCAACCCCATAGTTCCTGGTGATGGAGATAGAGTGAGTCCTCCTCTGGCGACGACTGCTAGAACGAGGGGAGGGGGTACGCTCACTGAGGTTGCCCTCTCCAGCAACACCCTTCCCCTTAATCTGGCGCTTCAGCAGCTCCATCTCCGTCGCCATCTTGCGAATGAGGGCGTCTTGGTCTTTGAGTTTGTGCTCCAGGCGCTGCGTACGGGACTCCCCCCTGCGTCGGCGGCCTTCTGGGCTCTGCGAGCGATCTGAACTCCTCCCACGTTTGTCTCGCGCTCCGCGCGAAGAAGTTTCCAGGCCCGCCATGGCTGGAACATTCGGGGGGCCGTCTTTCCTTCGGACATACTCTGGAGTGACACCATCGACGACGGACAGCGGAACTTCGTCATTGTTGGCCATGGAAATGGTTGAAGAGGCTTGAAGAACAAGGGTTGAGTATCAAAGATTTCCCACAGACGGCACCAATTGTACGGGGGCAAAATATCCTCTGCTTTCCGTACTCCTTGGACGTCAAGCTTCTCGTGACGGCGTCAGATCCTGCGACACAGAAATGGTGAGCTGCCCGGCGGTGGTGTGCCGGATAGACCCTCCGACGATCAAGTCAGACCACTTGAGGAAGAAGAGGGCTATCAGAGAGAGAGAGTGTTTGTGGAGGAGTCAATTCGCATACCTCTAACGTTCGTCTTCTTCCATATTTCTAGGCTGGCCATGCAGCCCCAAGATTGTGCGCGCACTACCTCTGCTGTCCTTCCCTGGACAGGTGGCAGTGCTCGCCTCTCACCACCTTACGCGTGTAAAGGCTTAGTCCTCGCACTAGTACACACAGAACTGTCCAACGGTATTGAGGCGTGCGTGGAGCAGATGTCCTCTCCCTCACGCCATTGGCCCAGGTGGCACCCTTAACCGGAGTACCACGATCGGCCTATCGCTTGTGGAGAATGGTCACCATGTGCACACAACCGAACAACGTGTCGCCGACCTGTACCTAGGCAAAAAGGGTCAAAGGGTGATGCCCATGGCCGAGCTATTCGTGACCGGTCCCTCTTGGCTGGCCGGCCGTGTAGCACGCTGGACTTCCTCCGTTCTACATTCTTGATCACAAGAAAGTCGCCTATCTCGGCTGATCGGTTAAGCGCATGCCGGCGCTAACCGCGTCTCAAGTCTGGTCTGGGCTGCTCTTAGATCGGTCACCAGACACCGCTGCGCGCCAGGCCGCGTCACAGCTCGGCCAGGCATTGGTTCGAGCCTGGTCGGTCGACCTCTCCGGCCGCCAAGAGGAGGGGCCTACTCGGCGCCGTGCGGTTCCTCACAATCGGCGTTATCGTAGCTCGGCCGTACTACCGCGCAAATCTCCCCTCTCCGATGGTCATGTACTTGTCTTGAATTTGATCACATACAAACAATTTGAAGTTCACATTGACCTCCCAACCAAGAGGCAAATTACTAATTTCTGCGATTACCAAGTACAAAGAGATGTGTCCTTCCCCTTTTCTTTCTTCATCACCATTTCGGTAGAGAGATAATTCCCTTCACGCTCAACCCAAAAGAACTATAAGAATCAGATTATGAGTATGTATCTCAACAGGAAAGGAGGAAAAATGTCAACCATTTGTAGCCATTGGTTTCAAAAATGTCTGATTCATAATTTTGAACTTCAGCATCTAAATATCACTATAATGTATAATAGTTTTAGGGACTAAATATTTTTGTCTTTAAAAGTGAAAATTTTGTTGCAAAAGACATATAGTGACCAATTTCCATTGTCATGAGGATAGTCGCTAAAAGGTCATCTCGAAAAGTAAAAAATAAAGCTTTTAGCGACAATTTTGAAAATGTCACTAATAAAAAACAAAATAATTTGGTTTCAAAATGGTTTATTTTTTGAGACAAAAATTTTGGTTTTAAAAGGATAATAATTCATCACTAATGTCTAATTTTTGTTGCTAAAAATATAATAACAACACTTTTCGTAACAAAATTATTTGGTCCCTAAAAAATAATTTTGTCCCTAAATTTTGGTCTCTAAAACCTTAATTTTTGGTAGTTTATGAATTGTCTTTTATAATTTTGAAAATTATAAATATTTTATTATCAAAAATTTTCATTTAATAATTTTGAATGATGTCAAAAATATATTTCAATTAATAATTTTACTATTGTATCATCAGCAAGTAGTTAGATTTTTTTTTTTTGAATTCTGTTAAATAAAAAATTATAACAATGAAAAATTTGTAATTTTTAAAAAACCACTTGAGATAATTTTTATTTTAAGTATACCTCAAGAAATGTATTGTAATTTACCCATAATAATAAAAATAAGGCCATTTAAACTTATTTAAGTTTACAAACAAAATTAAAATGTCCGCATACAAATTTAATTAGTCATTTTAATTTAATAATATAAAAATAATAATATTTAATTGATACTTTGTTACAACTGAAAAACATACTTAAATCAATTGAATTCAATTCGGCGTGATCTTAGAGTTTGGCCCAAATATGTAAAGTGTGGATGAGATTGAATTAGTATGTGGAATGCATACACAAGTCTAAGCCATACAATAATATAATGTGGGTAAATTTCTAGATTACTATTTTGATTTGTAGTATTACTGTAAAGTAAAATATAGAGAAAAATATATAAAAATATTATATATCTTTTATCTTATAAAATCTTAATATCAGTTGGAGTCCCTTGACATTTTCACACAAAAAAATTCGATATAGAGAAATTTCACTCCGACGTAGAGAAATTTTAATTTTTAGAAAGAAATTTCAAAATTTATCTGGTATGATCACAGAGAAATTTCATCGAGGGACCTTAGCTAATAATATATATATATTTATTGGACCTCTCCTACTACCCAAAGTTGGGTATGGATGTTTCACTAATTTTCTCTATAATTTACTTTACACACTACAAATCAAAATATTAATCTAGAAATTTACCAATAACTTGAGAAGACAACACAAACACATAACGTTTTACCAGTAACTTGAGAAAAAATAAAATTGTAGGGGAGATTTATTTTACAAATAGGATGCCCCATTCAAGAATTGAATTCCGACTGATAATCAAAATTCAATGTAAATTCTAGGATCAAACATCTAGTTTCTTAGAATTTCAACTATAACAATGGATACAACCAGAACAGCTTCAGCTGAATAAAACAATAACAAAAGCTAGCTGACTAAATTGTTGAAACTTAATGCACACTTATCATTGGATCATCTTGAAACTGACTACTGATCAGAGTTCAACAATTAAAAAATTATATATAATCAAGGGTCAAGAACTATTGAGCAAAGTTTTTCACTTCGGAGACAACAATAACTTTGCACCGGACAATTAAAGTGTCGTTGACGAGGAATCCCTTGGAGGAATCATGGAGATCAGTTAGTGACAATAATGTGCTGTCACCATAAGCGAAATGTGAAGTAGCACTAAACCAACTGCCACCTGAATCACAATAGTTGCGCAACTATTAACTATTTGATTGCCAAAAAAATGTATCCTAGTCGAAAATTAAACGAACAAATCCAATGGATGTCAATAATTAGACAAAGAGACATCTGCTGAAAAAATGTGTGCAATTTCACCTGTATATTTCTTATGCTTGCCATTGTGTTGGTTCCTTGTGCACAAGCTATAATGTGCATAAAATTTTCGTTCTGGAGGAAAGGCTTCACCATTATATAACCATAAATAAAGAGACAGGTACTTCTCCTTTTCTTCTGAAGATCCTTTGGGAAAGAGACATAATATCCTGGAGTCATTACAAGAATCCATGAAAAACAGTTAGCTGCTCTATTTTGCCAATCAAACAGCTTAGTAATAGAGAGAAGATAGAAATTTAACCACTCGCAACTTTCAGCTGTGAAGACATCAGGGATAATAAATTTATCATCCAGAGATGAAAAATTTTCAATCTTCCAAGTGTGAATAATGTCAAGTTCCTTAAAACTCAGAAACTCAGCTCTGCCACTATAATTCAAAACAAAAACTTCTGCTCCAAACAAGCATTTGTCAGGGAAGAGGTATCCATTAGAAGGATCATTGAAGGTCTTAAGTGAAAGCAACTGAGGAAAACCCCACTATGTTGTCATCCCGTGAAAGCGATTTACCTTCCCATTGGTATCTGATAATTTAGAAGAATTTGAAACATTTGGTTTGTAGGATGAAAATTTGTAAGGATAAAAATATATCAGAAAAGAAATTGATAAGTTAATAAGCAATACCTTGGATGGTCAAGTACTTGTCTTGAATTTGATTATAGACAAACAATTTGAAGTTCACATTGACTTCCCAGGCAAGAGGTAATTTACTTGTCTCTGCAATTACCAAGTACAGAGAGATGTAACCTTTCCCATTTCTTTTTTCATCACCATTTGGGTAGAGAGATAATCTCCTTCAAATTCAATTCAACACAATATACAACACTAAGAATCAGCTTATGCATAACTTCAACAAAAATGTAGAAGGAAATTTCAGCAACAGAAAGAGAGTAAGAACGCTTACCATTTGTAGCCACTGGCTTCAAAAATGTCTGATTTATAACTCTGCACTTCAGTATCTAACAGTGCTTTTGAGAGTTGTGAGAATGGCTCAATCTTGAAAATGTAGTGAGATGGTGGTATGTCCCTTAATGATCTTGTCACTTCTGTGGAATGTTAGAAGAGCGAAAATGTGAAATTAAGTACTAATTAAAACACCCAACTCAGAGAGAGAGACAGATACCAGAGCTGCCTTTCTCTTCCATGTTCTCTGCCTCTTCACCGAATTTGGACAAAGACTTTTAGAAGGCTAAAAGCAACGAAGACAAGCTTTTATATACAGAGGAATGTCTCATTGCAGAATGGGAGTGACTGACTGATAAGCTTGGGAAGCTCGTAAATGCAATGCAATTAAAGGTTGTTTTGTGTACGAGCACGAAATAATCTTCTCGTATAATCCTGTTGATCAAGTTTGCGTTCCTCCAAACGTCGTCGCTTTACTCCTTGAAAACACAAACGTGAGCTAGCCAGCGGGTGTGTGCCGGATACCTCTCCTATGCCTAAGTCATCAAATAGGCAATAGACAAAAGCTCTGTGTGTTTGAGAGTCAAAATTTGTGATACTTGTACATAGGCCTTGCTATGAGCTTTTATAGACTTTGCGTGACACAATCCTAATAGGATTCCAACTCTCCTTATAAGAGTCCTAGGAATCACACACCCTACTCACTACCAACCAAGTGAGATGGTTTGTACAAACTCTACTCTCCTTTAGCAGAGTCCTCCTAGGAGTCTCATCACTGCAAGCCAAGTGAGATGGCTATACCACGGTAGCATAACAACATAACCGTGCTAACACTAGCCCTCAGACAAACTTAGCTCGGTGCTTCCACAAGAGATGTTTAGCTCGGTCACCGTTCAACTATACCTCGGCTTGGAGTACACGGACCGAGCTAACTGCAACTATTTCTTGACCGGGCTAATTGCGACCATACCACCGAGCTAATAAAGGAAAGGCCCAACTGCGAAGCCCTTTTCACTACGGCCCACAGATCGGTCCATCACAATGTCTGGGCCTAGCTCGGCCCTAGCTCTCATAAAAGTCTCCCTCTCATTTTGGAAAGCTAATTTATAATTTTCCAAAACGTTTGGTGTGTTTCCTGATGAGTGAATGGCTTTTGAAATTCATTCCCTTAAACCATAAAAAATTTTAAAAAAAATAAAAATAAAAATAAATCAAAGTTTAGTTTAGAAAAGGGTTTGAAAATATACTGTATTGAAATTATATGAATTTGATTTATGGTTTTGTTCAAGTAAAATCTGTCAAAATAAAAAATCTTACTCCAACAAATTTTTAACACTTGATTGATGGATGAGTTTGGTTTGGTTTAGGAATATAATATAGTTAAGTTTTTAGAAAATAATTAACTTAATTACTTTCTCTCTAATAACTTAAGCATTTAGCTTTGGTACCTGAAGCTGTCAATAAATTAAGTTCTCTCACCATGGTCTACCTAATGATTATTTCATAATGTTATGATTATTACATTTTCTTATCATATTTTTGTTTACAATAGTTGCTAGATTGAATTTTCCTTTCGTAGTTAAAACATTGTATAATCAGTGTATTTGTATTCTTCTTTGAAAAATAATATAATATCCTTCCTTATATTATTATTCTTCAATCCTCTGTCTCATTTTTCATTCCAAAAAAGTCTTTGAATCTTCAAGGCATTAGAAACACACAGTCCTCTGATTATTGATTGATTGGTAAAAAATAACAAGGCAAAGTCCCTGTCGATCTAGGCTTGGTGTTATTTTTGCTAACACCGTGGCTCATAATTTAGAAAAATAAAACTTTGTATGTGAAATGTGACTCAGCTTACTAATAAGATGAGTGCTGTATCAGATTGTAAATTTTGTCTGGTTTGTATAGCACTACTCATTTTGGATGATTTTTTTTCATAATTATTATTATATAAAATTTTGGTAATAAAAAGGTAGTACAAACCAAACTAGCTTCCTCCATACATGTCATTCCTGGCAAAAAGTAGCCTTTGAACCTCAAATTACCTACATGGATGTGGGGTCAAAAGGCCCTGCCTAAATGGACTCTCGATTATCAAAGAAAAAAAGAAAAAGAAAAAAGAAAATAGCAACAAGATGAACATCTTGTGCCAAATTGCTTTCCTTCTCAGTCCACATTTGATTTTCCGTCAATAATCTGTAACAATCATTTCAACACCTAGGCAAATAACTCTGCTTATGTAGCGATTCTTGAGATATAAAGCATGTAAATTAGCTATTTTTGTTTCAAACTCAATATTAATTTTGGTGACAATATCACCATTTGCTACTGCTAATTATATATTTAATTGGATCTTTAGACCATCTACAGGAATTTAATTCAATCTAACATACTCCAAGGCGAGAATCACAAACAGTAAAAAAACGGGCGCATGATAAAAAGTTCTCACATTGCATAAAAGTTTCTATCTCATAAGTTTGTCCATGCACAAGACGATATTCACGGATTAATACGACAAGGATACTACTAAAACTCCTTGTATTACTGGGATAAAAGCCTCGCGCATATTTTCTTGGAGAGATTATTCACTGTGGATAAGACACTAACTTCAGCTTCAATAATTAAAGTATCCTTCACAAGGAAGCCCTTAGAAGCATCATGGAGCTCAGTAAATGACAAGAACGAATGGTTACCCCAGCCACTGCATGTTGAAGCAGAGAAACATTTGGTGCCTGCAAGAGAATAGTTAGACAATTTTTTTTTTTAGATTACAAAAAGGACCTATTTAAATGAAAAGTGGAGTCACATAGATATGACTTCTTCAGAGTCTGGTCAAACTTAAATTCCACTTAAATATTTGTGTTTGTTTCTTGTATTTGTGAAGGGAAAAGAAGAACAAAGGCATATTCATGTTGCCAGAGGCACCTAATTAAGATCTTCCGATGAACAAAAAGTAGTAGAACTGTAATATCACCTCTAACTTCCACATGCTGGCTATAGATTTGGTTCCTTATGCGCAACTTGTATTTTGCATATGTTTTCCGTTCAGAAGGAAAGCTTTTCGAATCATCTAACTCTAAATAGAGGGACAAACATTTACCCTTTCCTGTTGCCTGTCCTTTCGGATAGAGCTGTACCCTCCTGATTAATTTCGTTAGAGGAAGTTATAAAAAGTTGTTATTTTGATATTTCAATGTGCATATATTGTAATTTGAAAGCAAAGAAAATTAAAACATAGCATATACCACTCTTGATTTCCAATAGTGAAGACATCAGAATAATGAATTTTGGAAACTAGAGATGAGAACTTATCAATCTTCCAAGTGTAAGTAATGTCGAGTCCTTTTTTCAGTAAAGTTAGACACTCTCCTCTGCCAGTACAATTCATAACAACTACTTCTGCTCCAAACAAGCACGTGTCTCTGATGAGGTATCCATTAGCAGCATCGTTGAAAGTACCAAGTGGGAGCAATTGGGGGAAACCCAATTCAGTTTTCATCAAATGAAAGCGTTTTACCTTCCCATTAACATCATCTAAGCATTATTCACCCAAAAAAAACATCATCTAAGCATTGGAATAGAATCACAAAATTTTTAACAATAAATTGAAATGAGATTGAATAGTTACTAAACAAACTACTTACCTTGGAAGGTCAAGTACTTGTCTTGAATATGATTATACACAAACAATTTGAAGCTCACATTGACCTCCCAACCAACAGGTAAATTACTTGTCTCTGCAATTACCAAGTAAAGAGAGATGTGTCCTTTCCCTTTTCTTTGTTTATCACCATTTGGGTAGAGCAACAATTTCCTTAAAGTTCAACAAAAAAAGACCAAAACAAGAATCAATTTATTTGTATCTTGAGATTCAAAACAAATGCTTACAAATAAAGAATATAAAACTCAAACCATTTGTAGCCACTGGCTTCAAAAATGTCTGATTCATAATTCTTCATTCCAACGTCTAACAGTAATTGTGAGAGTAGTGAGAATGACTCAATCTTGAGAAGGTAGTGAGCTGGTGGTATATCTCTTAGTGATCTTGTTACTTCTGCGGAATGAAGAGATAAAAATGTGAAATTACTATGAAAGATCTAATTTGCTTTGCATAGATTCAATTCAACTCATCTTGACTGTCCAATGCTCTATTTATTATATAGTTGTCTTTATGGAATTTTTTCGCAGCCATTAATGAACAATCTTCCCTAGAACAAACAGTAAGCTAGGAGAAAATCTACCCACCAAGGATCAAACCATATTATGGTTCGGTTTAGTTTGATTTAAGAGAAAATCTAGGACCAAATGGTTATTTACGATTTCATAAAATTTAGAACATAATCAAATCTCGAGATGCGAATTAGTTATGTTTGAAACCACGTTTTCTAATAACTTAGCATCATTCATAATTTGTTCACAAAATATTGTTTAATATATCAAACATCAAGCAAGATATTTTTTTTTTTTCAAACATTAAACAATCTGTCATCATTGATAACCTTCATCATTTTTCAAACAAGAAGCAACGATATTAGGTAATAATATAAATAAGGGTTCTTAAAGCGTATGATAACAATAAGTTATTTATGTCTATATATATCAAAACGGTACAGTTTGATTCTAAATCAAAACTATGACTAGAAATTTGTGAATCAAATCGTGAATTGCGATTTACCTATTTTGCAAAACTAGGATCAAAATGAATATTAAATAAACCAAAGAAAGTCTGGACCGAATTGATTTATGATTTTTTTTTTTTATAAATATTTTTGTGCAACTAACTTTTTACTTAAAAATAGAGATGTAAAACACAGGCACACCATGTCTTGTCAAAACTCCTAGACTCCTAGGTGGTCACACAAAATCATATATAGTTCACATATATTCAAATCGAGAGAGAACTAAAGTTGCTAGAGAGAGACTACCAAAGTTGCCATTGTCATGAGGAATGGGATGGCATGTTCTCTCTTCCATTTTTGATGCCTTCTCCACAGACTTTTTTGGTCGAGCAACTTCTATTATATACAACTTCTATTGTATATATCTAAAGCAGGGACTCTTTTTCTATGCCCTTATTTTAAGGGGAGGATTAATATTCAGCATAGAAGATCAAAGATAATTATAGAAGAGTTTCTGTTACACTCCACCTTTTGGTATTTTTTTTTTCTCTGTTAACTAAAATTCTCCCTTATTTTAAACCCATGGACACGATTTGATTCCTAGAAAAGATTAAAAAAAAATAGAAGGATAAATTACATTCACTGTTGGAAAAGTAATTTGATATTTTCAACCAAATATCATCTAAAATGATTCACTTTGAAAAATTATTAAATAGTATGAAACAGGTTGTCTAAGTGGGGTTGTCTCTATCTTAAAAAAGGAAAAAGTAGTGTTGTCAACCAATAAAAAATTGCAATCTACACTTAAATTGTTATCTCTTTTCTTTTAATTACTTAATGAAAGTGAGTCACTGTATTCCATTTGTAAGATTTTCAACTACGCCATTAGTTTAGATTAAGAAATATTATCATTAAAATATAATTTTACCAAATTATTACATATTTATGATTTTAATTATTAATATTTATAAAATTTACTACTTATTTATAATATTTCCCCCTTCAGATTACCACACAAACATTGCCCCATGGTGCTTCGGAGTAACCAATAGTTGCCCATTGACTTTGGGACTTCTTATTAATTGATTACATTTATGTACATAAACTAGGAATTAAAAAGAATTTCAATTTATGTATCTAATTAAAAAATTAGAGAAAATTTCAAATGAGGATTAAGTTTCTCTACCATTCATAAATTAGATTAAGAGTCTACCTTGATCCTATTTTGGTGAAATTAAATTGATCTGACATTGGTGCCTACTTAATCGAATCACTTCCTTCTTTCTCTTTTTTTTTTATAAATATTATTTTAAAAATAGGCGATTCATTTAAAAAAAAAATCTAATTAAGTAATTTTTGATATTTAATTAATCTGATTTTTTTTTTTTACATGAATGACTTATTTGATAAGCCCTATAAAATGAATGACTTAAATTGTTGATATAGGCAATAGTAGGCTCACAATATCCAAATCTAGACCCACCTCTCCATGAATTGGATAAGGAAAGCCTATTTCTTCAAACAGCTAGTAAATGGAGAAAGCTATTTACATTCACTTACACTTCCGTAAGTCTGAAATGAGCATAGCAATCAATAGTTTTACAAGAAACTATTATGAGGGTCAACTTTCTAACCACATTGATAATTTTACATTCTTTTTGAGGATGAGCTTGTCTCCAGTTAGGACTGGAGCATTCTATTAAGCCTTCATGGATCCACCACAGAACTCACATTGATGATCTGAACCGTTCAATATGTAAAGCTCGTGAGCTCGTTGAGTATTTTAACCTTGTAAAAAATCACATTCATCGGATATCAATAGCCACTTGATCAAAACACATTTGTGTTAATAGTTTATTTTTAAAATCATAGTTACCGTTAACACAAATTTGTCCTAATCAAATGACTATCGATATCCAATTAACGTGATTTTTTACAAGGATGAAATACTCGACGAGTCCTAAATATTCAACGGTTCAGATCATCGATGCGGACTCCGTGGTGAGCCTATAAGCCCAACAATATGTTCCAATCTAATTTTAGACGGGAGACAAGCCTGGGCCTTCATTTTACTAATACATAAATAAATCATAAAATGAAATACACACTCACAAGCTTGTGGGTCTCATATAATGTGTGATCTGTAAGCATCTATGTGTTCAATCTCCTTCTACCAGGTTCCCAATAATGTTCTCCACTCAAGTGATAAACAGAAACGGGTCTCATGAAATAAGACTTTTGCCCAAGGCCTCGTACAGTAAGAGGCCTCACTTTTATGTATTTTAATATAAAAAATATAACTTTGCAACTGCACTGTAAGGAGAGCTATCTTCATCATGAAGGTTTAAATTGCTTTGGGAATTTATAGTTTTTAGACTTGAACATAATTAGTAATTTTAGATTTCAACATAAAAATGAAAAATATATTTCAATAAATTTTTTAGGAAGGTCTCATTTAAGTATTTATAGCCTTAGGCCTCGAACAAACTTGATCTACCTCTGGTAATAAAGTTTGCTCGAGTCAACACAATCTGATGCAGGTACTCATTCATTCATACAATCCCTGTGAAGTCCATGCCAAGAAGAGGTACAAGAAGGATGAAGATCCAGCAAATTGAATTAAACTATGGGCATAAAAATAAACAGGAAAATTATGCCACACCTACTGGTGTGATTTCAGCAGATTTTAAACAATCCCCTAATAAACAATCTTATTTTAAACAATCCCCTCATCTAAAAGAAATAACCACTAGTGTTTCAATACTTAATGTAAAAGAAGTTGAGAGAGGGATATTGAGAGAGAATGATCTCTGTGATTCAATATATTCAGAAACTGTAAGGAGAGTCTCTATTATATAGGAGCTGCTGTACAACATAATCATGACACAAAAACATATAAAAGAAAAAGGGGCTGAAAGCAGCCGAAAGAGGAATCCTATTTTAATCCTATAGCTAGCTGTATGTCTGTGGTGATTACATTAATATATTATACAATTGATATAGTTATATATTATATATTACATTATGTTATATATTACATTAATATATTAACAGCCTCCTCAAACTCAAGGAGGACAAACATTAACCAAGTAGAGTTTGGAGACAAGTTCAACGAAGCAGCCAGGAGAATGAGCTTTGGTGAAGATATCAGCAAGTTGATCAGCAGAAGAGATCGGATAGAGATGGACAGTACCACGAGTGACGTGTTGACGAATAAAATGGTAGTCAATCTCAATGTGCTTGGTGCAATCATGAAAAACATCATTGTGAGCAATTTGAAGAGCACTGTGATTGTCACAAAAGAGGGCAATAGCGCCAGAGGGGGTAACACCCATGTCAGCAAGAAGCCAACGAAGCCAGAGAAGCTCTTGAGTAGTATCAGCAAGAGCATGGTACTCGGCCTCGGTACTGGAATGAGCAGTAAGAGATTGTTTTTTGCTACGCCAAGAAATAAGAGAATCACCCAAGAAAAAGCAGAACCCGGTAGTAGAGCGGCGGTCAGTGGGATCCCTAGCCCAATCAGCATCGAAGAAAGCACGAAGCTGGAGAGAGGAGCGGGCGGAATAATGAAGACCATGAAACAAGGTGCCTTTGAGATAGAGAAGGATACGAACTAAGGCAGCATAATGAGGGGTATGAGGAGCCGACATAAACTGGCTGACAATATGAACGGCATAGGCAATATCAGGACGAGTAACAGTGAGATAGACAAGACTGCCAACTAGCTGACGATATAGGGTAACATCAGAGAGAAGAGTGCCATCAAGAGGTGTAAAACGACTCTGAGGTTCCAGGGGAGTGAAGGCAGTCTTGCAATCCGTAAGACCAGCACGGGTGAGAAGATCAGAGGTATACTTAGCCTGAGAGAGAAAAGATCCCGTGGAATCATGGAAGATTTCAAGACCCAAGAAATAGCTGAGAGGACCAAGGTCTTTCATCTCGAAATGATGGCTAAGAAACTGTTTAAGACGAAGAATACCATCGATATCATCACCAGTGATAATCATGTCATCCACATAAAGCAAAAGCAGGGTGGTCCCTTGAGTTGTTTTCCAGATAAAAAGAGCAGTATCATAAGAACTGGAGGTGAAACCACATTCATGAATAGCAGAGCTGAACTTGGCAAACCAAACGCATGGAGCTTGTTTTAGACCATATAAAGCATGCTGAAGTTTGCAGACTTTATGAGGTGGATAAGTAGACCCAGAGGGAGGTTGCATGTAGACCTCCTCGAGAAGAACACCATTAAGGAAATCATTTTTCACGTCCAGTTGATAAGGATCCCATTGTCGGTGGTAGCAACAACAATCAAGCTGCGAACAGAGGTGAGACGAGCAACAGGAGCAAAGGTCTCCTCATAGTCAATACCATATTCCTGGTTAAAGCCTTTGGCAACAAGGCGAGCTTTGTAGTGCTCAATAGATCCATCAGAATAAGTTTTGATTTTGTATACCCATTTGCAGCCAATGGCAGTCTTGCCAGGAGGAAGATCAACAATGTCCCAAGTATGAGTTTTGTCTAAAGCCTGCAATTCATCAATCATAGCATCCTGCCAAAGAGGATTAGAGTGAGCCTCACGATAGGAGGTCGGTTCATAAGTAGAAAAAGCAGTAGAACCAACAATAAAGTCATGAAGACGAGTAGAAGGTTGGGTTACTCGGTGTGGTCGAGCAGAAGGAGGAGAGCCAGAGGAAGAGACTCAACAAGAGGTGAGGATCCCGAGAGAGTAAGAGCAGGACCATCAGAGTGAGCAGGTGCATAGGAAAGACCAGTAGGCAAGGTGGTCTCGAGAGAGGCTGGCAGGGGCGGTGGAGTAAGCTCATCAGAAAACAGATCTGCGGAAGGGTTAGTAAAAAACAGAGAGGGTGAGGGAACGGACAAGCAGAAGAGAGAGAGAAAGAGAGAGGAAAACATTTTGTGTTCCCAAAAGACCACATGATGAGAGATACGGAGGCGTTGGGAGAGAGGATCCCAACAACGATACTCTTTATGTTCAATACCATACCTCAAGAAGCAACAAAGGCGGGAACGGGGTTCGAGTTTGATACGTTCATGAGGTTGGAGAAGAACAAAACAGGCAGATCCAAAGACCCTAAGGTTGGTGTAAGGGGGACGGGTGCCATGCAGACGCTCATAGAGAGTGTGATTATGAATGACAGGTGTAGGGATACAATTGATAATGTAAGCAGCAGTGAGAGCTGCTTCTCTCTAAAAATTTTCCGGACAAGAGGAAGACAAGAGGGGAGCACGAGTAGTGTCGAGAATATGCCGATGTTTCCATTCAGCACGTCCATTTTGTTGAGACGTACCGGGACTGGAACGATGAGGTTGAGTACCATGATTCTGAAGAAAGGAAAAAAAGTCAAAATCTTTATATTCCATGGCATTGTCGGAGCGAAAAAGCTTAATAGTTTTAGAAAATTGTGTTTTAAACATTGCAGCAAAATTGTAATAAAGTTGTTTAAGCTCAAAGCGATTTTTCATAAGAACAACCATGTAAAACGGGAAAAATCATCTATAAAAACAACAAAATAGTGTGCGCCTCCCATAGTAGGAGTAGGAGAGGGTCCCCAAATATCAGAATGGATGAGATCAAATGGTGCAAGAGAAACGGAGTCACTTTTATTAAATGATAAAGCAGGTTCTTTAGCAAGTTGACAGGACAAACAATCTAAATTATCAGAACTTACAGAACCTAAATGACCACTAGAAATTAAAGATTTTAAACGACCAACAGAAAGATGGCCTAAACGACAGCCAAAGCTGAAAAGGAGATAAAAGAGGAGTAGTGGTAGGAGCTGTGATCTGAGAAGAATCCGGAACATGAAGATGGATGAGTTCGTAGAGACGTCCATGCTTATGGCCTATCCCAAGAGTCCGCCCTGTCTGAGGGTCCTGCATCAAACAACCAGTCTGGGAAAAGGTAACAGTTAGACCAGGCTCACATAATTGGCTAATGGAGATAAGATTTAAAGTAAGAGCAGGCATAAGATATACATGTGATAAAGATAAGTGAGAGGTGGAAATAGAACCAACATGACTTACAGACAGAAGAAACCCATCAGCAGTATAGATAGAAGGAACAGGAGGAGTAGAAGAGAGAGGAGTAAAAATAGTAGGGTCAAAGGTCATGTGATTACAACAAGCGGAGTCAAAGTACCAGGAAATGTTACCTGAGGGGACAGACAAAGCAGTAGATGGAGGAGTACCGGAAGTGGAGAGAAATTGTTGGAACATGGCTTCGACATCTGTTTGAGAGAAGACTGGAGTGGAAGGGTCTATAGGGACAGAGGAAGGTAAATCCTTTGAGGCAGTAGCAGCAGTAGTACGATGAGCAGGCATCGGTTTAAACTGAGTCCCAGAACGGTGAGAGTTGCCGCGGGAAAAATTCCCGGTGGAAGGACCATTGCGAGAGGCACGGACGGGATTGTGGAAGCAATCTTGCTGGAGATGACCAGGGCCAGTCTTGTTGCAAAACTGACAAAGGCGAACTGGACAATTAACCAGAAGATGAGTCGACGGAAGACTGCGGTTTTGACAGTAGTTGCAGGTAGTTGACCTCTGTGGAGAAGATGGTGAAGGAGAACTCTGAATCTGGGGAGTAGCAAGAACAGAGTCCACAGGGTGCGGATGGAGAGTACCAAACCTGGTTTCCTCTGAAAGTAGTTCAGAAATTGCTTGCTCAAAAGTGGGTAAAGGAGTGCGATGAAGGAGAGAAGCACGTACTAGCTCAAACTGGGGAGTGAGAGCCATTAGAAACTGAACCAAGCACTGTTAGTCACGGTAAATAGTAAACAAGGCAGCATCCTCAGTATGAGGCCATGGAGGTTCAGAAAGAGCAAGCTGATCCCAAAGCATCCTCAATATGAGGCCATGGAGGTTCAGAAAGAGCAAGCTGATCCCAAACAGAATACATTTGGGAGAGGAAATCATTAATAGTCTGAGTTGTATCTTGGCGCATACGGTGAAGATGACTCAGAAGCTGATATTGGTGAGCAAGACCAGTAGTCTGATAGCGTTCTTGTAAAAATTCCCAGATGGCCTTTGCGGGAGAGGAAACAGAGTCAAGTTGGAACCGTCCAAACTGAAGGCTGATAGATATAGTAGAAGTATTACGAAGCCAAGTGATGATCTGATAGTTTTTACTATCCCAATCCTCCAGCCGGTCGACATATTTGGCAGCGGATTCCGTGGTCTCTTGGTTGGGTTTACACACATCCCCAGTGATGATGCGCTAGAGTTTCTTTCCTTTGAGGAAGCCAGACGTGGCTTGTGCCCATAAGACATAATTAGTCCCGTCAAGAACAACGGAAATAAGGTGGTTAGCGGAATCCGGGTGATCCATGAGAGAAAAAACAGCACGATCGAGGTAGAAGCTAAAAAACCGAGGGCACCAGTGAATGTAGAAGGGCAAAATTAGAAGGGAACGGGTCTGAACCGGCCAAAAAAGGCCAAAAATAGGGTTGAACCAGCCTTAGGAAGGTGCTGAGTTGGTTTGAGTTGAACCGGCTGGAGCCGAAGGCAAAGGCGTGTGCAAGTGGTGCGAGCCGAAGGTGAAAGCGGCGCGAGGCGTGTGCGACGCAAGGGAGTGACGCGCACGGGAGAGATGGCTTAAGCGGCTTGCGTACGCGTGTAGCGCGTGAGAAGTGGGGAGAGACGGCGTCAAGCGACTTGGGGACACGCAGAGCGCGTGTGACGTCGAAGGCGGAAGCGAATGACGCTCCGACGACAAAGATGGCGCGTAAGGGCGCGTGAGAGAGAATTTGAGGATGCCGTTGGTGGCGTTGGAAGCGTGAGAAGATTCCGAGCACGTGAGTAGGCAGTGTGAAAATTTTTGAGAACAAAAAAGATCTGCTCAGTGATGAAGCAGAGATAACTACCAAAAAATGTGAATTTTTCTGGTCAATGAGCTATATATTTGAGGCTCTGATACCATGTAAAAGAAGTTGAGAGAGGGATATTGAGAGAGAATGATCTCTGTGATTCAATATATTTAGAAACTGTAAGGAGAGTCTCTATTATATAGGAGCTGCTGTACAACATAATCATGACACAAAAACATATAAAAGAAAAAGGGGCTGAAAGCAGCCGAAAGAGAAATCCTATTTTAATCCTATAGCTAGCTGTATGTCTGTGGTGATTACATTAATATATTATATAATTGATATAGTTATATATTATATATTACATTATGTTTTATATTACATTAATATATTAACACTTAAAAAGTCTCAAATTGCATACAAGACAAGACTCTAGCTCCATTGCCGATCAAGAAACCAAAAAAAGAAAAGATTCAAGATGATATTAGCAGATTAACAAGGGAACGACAAGGACACGAACATCCCTGTATTACTAAAATAAAAGCATCAGGGTATATTTACTAGGAAAAATTCTTCACTGTGGAAATGGCATTAACTTTGGCTTCAACAATCAAAGTATCATTCACAAGGAAGCCCTTAGAAGCATCATGGAGGTCGGTTAATGACAAGAATGAAGATCTACCCAGGCGAAGATTGAAGTAGAGAAGCATCTTGCAGCTGCAAGAGATCAATTTGACAATTATTTTTGATGACCATAAAGATAAAATGTAAATGCAAAGGTCTCCATTATCTTCAACAACAAAAAAAAGAAGAAAAAAAAAATTTGTGAAAATGTAACATCACCTGTTTGTTCCATATGCTGGCCAGTGTATTGGTTCTTTAAGAGCAACGTGTAATTTATGTATATTTTTCGTTTAGTTGAAAAGGTTCTCATATCATCTAACTCTAAAAAGAGGGACAAGCTTTTGTCCCTTTCTCTTGAATCTCCTTTGGGACAGAGCCATATCCTCCAGGATTAATAAGAAAAAGACAGAAAAAGAAATTATTGTCAGATTATCAATCTGCTCATCATAATCACAAGGAGTAAAGATGTTAACATTGCATACCACTTCAGATTTTCAATAGTGAAAACATCAGAGTAATGAACTTTGTCATCTAGAGACGAGAATTTGCCAATCTTCCAAGTGCAAGTAGTGACAAGTCCCTTCAGCACGGTTAGACACTCTCCTCTGCCAGTATAGTTTATAACAAAAACTTCTGCTCCAAACACGCACGTGTCATGGATGAGGTATCCATTAGCAGAATCATTGTACGTAGTAAGCGGTAGTAATTGGGCAAAACCCAACTCCATTCTCATTCTATGAAAACGTCTTACCTTGCCATTGGCATCTAAGCATTGAAATAGAAGTAAAATCAACAAGTGTAAAGATATTGATTGATTAGTTATTAAAGATATTGAAGTTTTAATAACTACCTTGTAAGGTCATGTACTTGTCTTGAATATGATCATACTCAAACAATGTGAATCTCACATTGACCTCCCAACCAAGAGGTAACTTACTTGTCTCTACAATTACCAAGTACAGAGAGATGTGTCTTTCCCCGTTTCTTTCTTTATCGCCATTTGGGTAGAGACACAATTTCCTTTAGCCCAAAAGAACAAAGAGTTAGCTCATATATATGAAAAGGAAAACTACAAAAACAAGAGTTTATTATTAACTCAAGTACTCAAACCATTTGTAGTCACTGGCTTCAAAAATGCCTGATTCGCAATTCTGCACTGTAGCATCTGACAATAACTGTGCGAGTAGTTGTGCGAATGACTCTATCTTAAGAGTGTAGTGAGCTAGTGGTATATCTCTTAGCAATCTTGCTACATCTGCAAAATGTTAAAGAGATCTAATTTGTCCTGTTTGTATAATCCAACTTATGTAGCATTGGTTCTTTTAAATATATATGAAGTACTCACATCAAATACATGAAAGGCTCTACTTGAATAAATTCCCACAAAGTCACTTTTTTACAATCAATAGTTTTATGATAAACTATTATGAGGAGTCAACTCTATTGTATCTTGCAACTCATTTTTTTACTTAGGCCTCGTTTGGGAACAAACTATTTTAGTAATTTTTTGACTTTTTACGAAAAGATGTGCATAAAAGTAGAGAGAGTATGTGACAACGTCTAGTGACTTTTTAACTTTTTAGCTAAAATACTTAGTCCCCAAATGAGGCCTTAGTGAAATAGCCCAGTGGCAGTCTAACCATTTTGGGGATCTTAGGCTTACCCACCAAGAATCAAATCATATTATGGTTCAGTTTGGTTTGATTTAGGAGAAAATGTATGACTAAATCGCTATTTATAATTTCATAAAATTTAGAGCAAAATCAAACAATAAAAATATCAAACTAGTCCAACCCATTTGAGATGCAATTTAGTTTAGTTTGAAACCATGGTTTCTAACAACTTGGCATCATTTATAATCTGCTCACAAAATATTGTTCAATATATCAAACATCAAGCAAAATACAATTTATTTCAAACATTAAATGGCATGCCACATTGATATTTTCAAAAAATGCAACATTTCATCATTTTTCAAATAAGAAGCAACAAGTTATATATGAGATTAGGGTTAGAAGATCAGGTAATATAAATAACAACAATGCTAGGGATACTTACACATTTACTAATAATCTTACTAACACACTCACAAGTTTTGATGAGATCAATCATCACTTGGTATGGGACCCACATCAACTTGTGAGTGTTAGTAAAATTGTAAATAAGATTGTTAGTATCCCTAGCATTTTTCTATAAATAAAGGTTCTTATTATGTATTCAAGTGTATGGTAAGAATTTATCTATGTTTATATATCAGAATGGTACAATTTGATTATAAACCAGAACTATGATTAGAAATTTGTGAATCAAATCATGAATTGGGATTTAGACCAAACCAAACCAAATATTAAGTAAACCAAATCAAAGTCTAGACCAAATAGATTTATTATTATTATTTTTTAAATATATTTTTGTGCCACCTTGATTTTTAACTTAAAAGTAGATGATGGAGAACACTAGGCACACCATGTCTTGTCAAAACTCCTATATCCATAGGTGGTCACACAAAAACATGTATAGTGCACATATATATAGAGAGTACCACATTGTTTATCTATAAAGAGAAAGAATACCAAAGTTGCCATTGTTACGAGGAATGGGATGGCATGTTCTTTTTTCCACATTTGCCTTCTCCAAAAGCTCTTTGGACGAAGAACTTGTATTTTTTCTATATATATTGTTAGCTGTATATTATTATAGCTGTATATTATTATACTTATCTATTTGTATTGTAGATATATCTCTATCTCTATCTCCTTCTTTACTTATCTCTATTTTCTTGTATCTCTATCTTTTTCTGTACCTATCTAGGTTTCTTTTCTGCCTATATATACAGGCTTCTCCTATTGTATTATTCATTCAATTCAATATAGAGTTTCTCTCTTCTCTTCTCTCTCTATTTTCATAACATGGTATATCAAAGCGTAGGGTTCTCTCCCAGCCTCATTTTTTTTTTCTTTTGGTTCTGTTCTCGGTTGGTTTCTACTGGCTTCTGCGTATCTCATCTATCCCTGTTTCAACATTTGGACTATACCAACCTGTAGACACCCCATTTTTGACCATCCTCAAGACTTGGACGTCACTGATTGAACACTCAGTGATCATCCTTGTTCGTGTTCGTTTTGAGTTCCCGGAGGCCTCGGCTGCGCGCCTTGCTTCAGGATCTCTTAACTCGTTCGTTTAGTGTTTGGTTTTGCACCAAACACTTGTGTTTTTGCCTTGGAAGGCAGGGAATGGCTTGTTGGTCATCCCTACACTCCACCGGCCCTCCCTTTATATCACCGGCCTTTCCTTGTTGCCACCGGCCATTGTTGCTTGTTATCAATGGCCGGTCGGCACTCTGTGTGGCCGGCCGGCACCTTTTTTGGCTGATGATCTATTTGGCCGGCCGGTGACCCTTCTGCACCCCTTCAGGCTTGGTGCATGCCAGCTGTGCCAGCTGGAATACACCAACACCACTCCCCATGCACGGGGATGGCTGTTTTGAGCCCTTGACCCCTTTTTCCTTCTAGAAAGATGACCCCTTTGGCCAAGCTTCTTGGGGTAGCTTGGCCAGCTGTCCCAGCTTCTTCAAGAAGCCATGGACCATTTGCACCCTTTGCCCCTTTTCATTTAGCTTCCTTGAGAAGCTTAGAGCCTTTTCTTGGCTTATATAAGAGCCCTTCTTCCTCCTTTGTCTAGGGTTAGAGTTTTTGAAGAAGAAAACCAGAGATATACATATATACATCTGTCAAACATACTCTCTCTCTCTATATTTCCCTCTCTCTCCTCCTTTTGTGTGTGTTTTGTGGCCTAAAAGTGTAGTTTTACCTTAGTTTTGCACTAACACACACACTACCACACCTTACTTCGACTTTGAGGGAATTTGAGGGTTGTTTGTTGAGGTTTTGGACTGATTTTGGTCAGTAGAGGGTGGCTGGACCAACTGTTCTTCAAGGGTTCTTCAAGGGTAATCACTTTACTTTAGTTTCCCCAATCTTGCATTGGCTTTTGACCTATCTTGCTTTCTGTTTTAGACTTTGTGTATAACTGAAAAAAGCTTTGTATTTTCATGCTTAAGACATCTCATTGAGGTCATTTTGGCATTGGGGGTCGAACTCCCCCTCTTAGGCCTCTTTTGGCCTCTTTTGGTGCCTTTTCTTTAAGCCTTGTTGACTTTGTTGTATTGCTCTTTTCACCACTGAAATCCAGTGGATTTTCAGTGGTGAAGAAGATGGTTTGAGGTCTTGCATAGGGGAGGGACACCCCTCTCCCCTTTGTCTCTCTTTTATCCTTGTTTTTGGCTTAAAGGGCAACATGCATGCTTGACTGATTTTGGCCCTATTTCAGAGGTTTTTAGGTGTCTTTTGATCATAATATATCTCTATCTTTGGTCGGGTTTGTGGTCTTTTGCATGCATAATACCCTTGTTTTGTATCCCTCCCTTTTGCATAGAAATGCATCTTCTATTTAGGCTTCCATGCTTGCATGATTTAGCTTAGCTTGTTGAAGCTTTCGGTCATGATTTGTCATGCTTAAGGTCTGTTGGCCACTGTTTTGGTCATGTTTGACATGCTTGATGTAGTTGCTTTGCATTTTGGCTTGTAGGCCTTGAGTATTTTGGCTTCTAGCATGCTTAACTTAGACTATCCTCATGATTTGGCATTATTTAAGATCATATTTCAGTCCATGTAAGGTGGTCTTATATTGTCATTTGTGTCCCTTCCCATGCTTTAAGGTGTTGTAGTTTTGTGCCTTGAAATGGGCATTGTGCATGCTTGTATGTTTAAGACATTTTGGGGCTGCCATATCAGCGGGTTTTTGGGTGTATTTTGCTGCATTGAACATCTGTTTTTGGTCGCTTAGTCCATGCCATGAGTGGTCATGATGGTTGTAGTAGAATGCCCCTTGTTTGTGCCTTAGCTTTGGGCCCCTTTGGCTTGCATGTTGGCATGAGTGCTTGTTCACCATTTTGGACACTTTTTGGTCACTGTTTTGGGATGGACTGAGGTCTGCCCTTCATGGTTTAGCACCACCATTGCATGATCATGTTGCATTGTTTTGGTCCTCATGCTTACATTGTACCATACTTGGCACATTTAGAATGCACTAACTTAGTTTGCATGTTTAGGTTGCATTACATTTGGCATGTTTCGCATTTTAACCTCATGTTGTGCATTTGAGCCAAGTTTGTATATATGCATTGCATTGCTTGGTTTGGGGTGTCAAACCGGGCATGGGGATTGAGGAGTGTTTGTACTTCAAGTGACAAAACACGCCTCAACCCTCGGTCGCCAATCCCCTTGACTCCAACATGATAGGGTGTTGGTATTCATGTGTTTTGTTTGCATGCATTTTACATTGAATTGCAACCTTGGCCTCTTAGGCCATCATGCATAAAAAATGCACAATTGATGGCCCGAAGGTCGAGGGTCACGCTCCCTTGAGTCTCTTGCATGATTGGGAGTGTGACCAAGCTCACATTTGCTCAAAATTCCATGCCATGTACTGCTTTGCCCTCTGCTGCTGTCAACTGCAGGTCCCAGCAGGAATTTGTGGCCGATCGGCAGTGTTTAGTGCCGACCGGCAAAGAATATGTGGCCGATAGACTTGAAAGCAGCCGATGGAAATTTCCCATGGCCGGTGGTTATTTCCCTTAGCCGATGGTGTTCTACAGTGTGCAGAGAACATATTCCAAGACTTTGGCAATTTTCAGAGGAGCAGGGCAGCATTAACAGAGGCAGCAGTGGCATGGTACGGGTTTCCGGGCAAGATGGATCGAGCATGCATCATTCGCGCATCCCGAGGCAGGGCTGCGGCCATCTCTATTCTGCATTTAATTTGTTAAATTAGAGGGTCTGTAATAATTAATTAGCTAGGATAGGTAATTCATTATTCGGATTGTATTATTCTTTTGGTCCCTCCGAACGAGGGCAAATTTGTAATAAGTGTGGGTGTGTGTGTGCATGTCTTCCAATCCCACGTCTTTCTTCCCTTTTATTTACCTGCTTATGATGGTAGACTAGGGCATATTTAAATTAGCATAACAGCATGACAGCATGTTTGCATTCATTCATTGTTTCGCATGCACCGGGCTCGGCGCATCATACTAACTGCATCGTATTTCAATCCCAAATTGAGTACATGTTATTTGCAGCATTTCACATGCCATGTTTAGGATAGCCGAGCCTGTTGGATTGCATCTTTGCATGTGTTGCATTAGCCATTTCAAAACATGAACTAGGATCATGCATGTGATTACTAACTGGTTTCTGTTTTAGCTTGGAGTACTAGGTGAGCTTTTATGCTTTAGCATACCGCATGCGTGTGAGTGTTGCCATAATTGCATGTTTACCATGAGGCTAGCTGCTTATGTGATATAACTGCTTGAATGCCTGTGGATGAAGGTCGAATTGCTTAAATTGGGATAATGCATTAAAAACCGTGAGTTTAAAGCCCACTAGATAGTGGCAAAATCATCTTTTCCAAAGCCCACTTGAGGGTGGCAAAACCTGCATTTTAGCCTACTTACGAGTAGCAAACCATTTTCAAAACAAACATGAAATGTTTTGTTCCAATTTAGGCGATTTGGTCTATACTTGTTTGCTGTGCGCATAACATAGTAATTCTAGGCTAATAACCGGAATAAGAACATATAATGTTTTCAAATAAGATATCACGGTTAGTAGAGGCCGATCTTCGGATCGGGCGAGAGGGGGTGCTCATAGCTGACCTTCCCAATCGTACCCAAGTTCCCGAGCCGAGGCAACTTTGGTGATGACGGACACGTGGCCTTTGGCACCGAGTCAGGGTTTCCTAAATTCCCCCATTAAAAAATATTTAGGTGGCGACTCTGTATCTGGCAAAGTAGTCCATGTTTGGCACTTCTTTGAAAAATCTGTTTTCTCAAAACGATTTGCCGGATTTGGACTCTTTGGTTCAGATTAAGAACCGTGACAATTAGAGTCCGAACTGTAGTAGACCCACAAAACGAACAAAACGGGAGTCATCCGTCTACAGTTTCTGGCGACTCTGCTGGGGATTAAAGAGCTTGACTCGAACTCGTGATATCCTGTTTTGATTCCATTTATGTGTCTCTTTTTTGCATTGCATGTGCATTGGTGCGCCTAGGACACCGTGTTGGCCATCTGCTATTCCTGAGCGGTTTGCCGGAGGCTTGACTTTGTCAAGCATGCCATAAGGCTGACCGGTTGCGGGCTCTGCCAGTATGGGAACACAAACCCCGGTTTTACCGGGGCACCCTTTTCGACCATTCGACCTAGTGCATATTCGGAATCCATAGTGACCATTCAAAATTAGGACAGGTTGCTTACCCGATTTTAGGTTGTTTGAAACCGCTGCGTGCGTAGTGAAACCCTAGCTCCTGACAAAATAGGACAGGGAAACCCTACCCCAACATAGGGGTGTTTTTGCTCTCTTTACTTGCTATGTGCTTTCAGAATGTATCTCTACAGGGACACACGTACTTGACAAAATAGGACAGGGAAACCCTACCCAATATAGGGGTGTTTTTGCTCTCTCTACTTGCTATGTGCTTTCAGAATGTAATTCTACAGGGACACCGTACTGGCCAGTGAGTTTGAGTATCAGGCCCGCGGGTATCAGTGTTTTTTTTGGGAATCAATTATCTGTGGGTATCAGATTCAGACTTAGGGGCAAACGATTCAGAAACAGTGATCAGTGTTTGAGGAAAGTGGGTGTTCAGCTTTTATTGCAGCATATTATGATACCCAACCGCGTGTTGTATGTTTATTTTTACGCCATTACGCTGTCCGATTGTCTGTTTATTTTATACGCTTTATTTATCTTTTTGCTAGGTAGTTGAGCACAATTGCTTCTGACCCAGCAATATTCCCCAAGCACTCTGGACTAGAGGTCGTCGACTCCATCGATCTGAGGATCTGGTAGACGGACAACCAGTGTACCACTCTCTACCCCCGGTTACTAGACGGAGGACAGCTAGGCAGAAGGCATCAGTTCAGCAGTCAGTACAGAGGGCTTTGTCTACCCCACCTGTGTACAGTAGGGATCAGGACTCTGCTTCTCTACAGAAAGGGACATACACCGATAATTCAGTCAGAGCAGAACAGTATGGCCAGCTTAGAAGAGATGGTGCGCCAGCTTCAGGAGAGCATGAAAATGATGCAGCAGGATGCTGTCCGACAGGCAGAGTTTGCCAAGCAACAGGCCACGGTTATGAATGAACAGCAGAGAAATCCAACCCCAACTATCAAAACAACACCCACCAACCTACCAGACTCTCCCTTTGAGTTTGAGACTGATCCCACCGCACTAAAGTTGAACAAGCTTGAAAAGTGTTCAAGAGATCCCAGGGAGTCAAGACCATCCCCGATATTGAAGACGGGTATACCGACGCAGCTGTGACGCTGCCCGACAGATTCAAAATGCCCATATTGATCGATTTGACGGGTCCGGGGACCCCATGGTGCACCTGAGACTGTTTTCAGATATCTTAAGGCCAATGGGCCTCAGTAGACTCAGAAGATGTCTTTGTTCGGCCGGACCCTGTCGGGTGTGGCGGCCATATGGTATGCCAAACTAGAAGATGATGTCAAAGAAAACTGGGACGAGATGGCTGAGGCCTTCATTGCGCAGTACTCATACAATACACAAATCGAGATTACAACCCGTGATCTCGAGACAACAAGGCAGGAACCTAAAGAGAGTTTCTCAGAATTCGTAACCAGATGGAGGGCCAAGGCTTCGATGATGACCTTGACCTACAGACAAAGACCAGATTCGGATGATTGTGCGCAATCTTCAGCCGAAGTTGATGCAAAAGATGATTGTACTCCCCTTCCCTACTTTTTCTGACCTACATGAAATGGGGGTGCAGATTGAGGATGCCTTGAAGCAAGGCTTAATTGATAATGATCGGGAGCAACCCCGAAGAACTTTCAACCGCAACACTAATGCAGGCCCGAGCGGCACTACAACTACAAGAGCCTCCGAAGTGAGCGTGGTCACCACCACCCCCCCTCCAAGAAATGCGGCGGCCACACCATTCTCCGGTGCATCCGGAAGCAACCCACAAACAGCCAAATACCCACCCAAAAACACCAGAACCTTCGCTCCACTTTATATGCCCCTGTCCAAAGCTCTGGGGGTTTTAATCAGAAAAGGGCATTTGAAGCCCCTAGAGCCGCGGCCCTTACCAGAAAGACTCCCTGCTACCCACAACCCAGCCAAATATTGTGCATTTCACCAACAGCACGGCATTTGAAGCCCCTAGAGCCGCGCCCTTACCAGAAAGACTCCCCGCTACCACAACCCAGCCAATAGTTGTGGCCATTTCACAAACAGCACGGTCATGACACCGATCTGTGCTTCCGATTACGTCATGAGATTCAAGATCTCATCGATAACGGGGTGATTCTGCACCCGAGAAGCCCAATGTTACTACAAATCCCTCCCCACACATAACCAAGCTCCACCACCCAAAAGACTCAATTTCATCCATACTGGGGTCGTGTCCTACGATCCTAGTATCTATATCACACCTCCCACCTGCCTAAGCCGGAGGTTCTCCTTCCCGATTGCACCGACTTGTGCATGATGGACATCTCCGTAACTCAACCCAAGCCAGCGGTGGTGACTGTCGAAGACAGGAGAGAGGAGGTCCCAAAGGAGAAGAGGATTGTTGAACCAGAGTCTGCGGAATCTGGAAGTTGTATTGAGAAGACATATAGTCCGGGCGACTACATTTCATCAATAGGCCAGGATAGGCCATATATGAAACTACCAACAGAGGGGGAGCTGTGTGTGATCCAAGGGGACAGTCTGGGACAAGGAACAGACGATTCAACGGCTGTGGGGGGGACCTTGCCAATCTCCAGTTTTACAGTGACCAAGACCCAAGGGACGTGGCAGTCAGCTGGTATGATTATGAGGAGTCGACAGAGGCTACGGGATGGTTAGACGATCAACCAGATGTGGTAGAAGAGTTTCAGCTAGAACAAGGCCCGGCAGGGGCAAGAATGTCAGTGACAGCCGGAAGGGTCGAAGAACAGAGTGTATCGCCGGAGAGCGCCGGTGTCAAGAATTTCGCTCGGGATTGGAGCATTTCGAGTACGGGAATTACTGAACAGTCGGTTGTATTGACACACCCAGAACAGGAAAGATTCGAAGATCCCGAGAGAATCAGGAAGGCAAAGGCCCATGTGGGGACCGAAACTGTTGTATGTATAGGAACTGGGAACGAATGCTGCGAACATATGGATGGAAGGTGCCGCGAGTACAAGAACAGTCATACCAGAGCCGGACAGATGTTTGTCAGCTGCTGATGGAATGTGGTGGGAGGATGAGGATTTATGTCTTGCCCACACAGACGAAGATTAGGGGAACAACCAACCCGATGATACCTGGTACCTTGGAGAAGTCGACCATATGACGCGGAGCGGGCGGTACTTTAAACCCCCACACCTAGATCAACCAGAGGCCTCGGGGAAGGATAGAGAGGTTGAGAAGCAAAATGAGAAGCAACTTGATGAGGAAGCTGTACTCAAACAGCTAAAAAAGATACAAGCAGACATCTCCATCTGGGGACTGCTCATGGCATCACGAGTGCATAGACAGGCTGTCTTATCAGCCATGGACAAAGCGAAGCTTTCAATAGAAACCACGCCAGAGCAGCTGGTGGGATTAGTCTTTCCGGGAGGAGCTACCCCGACGCTGACTTTTTCCGACAAGGAATTGCCACCCGAGGGGCAGACCATAACAAGCCACTCTACATTTCCGTGGAATGTAGGAATAAATGGATACCGGTGGTTCTCGTTGATACCGGATCTGCCATCAACGTTTGCCCGCAAGGACAGCGTATGCAATCGTTTGAAAGCCGCGGATTTTGTACCAACAGCCCAAGTCATCCGGGCGTATGACAATACAAGTAGAGAAGTGATGGGAACCGTAAAGTTCAGACTAAAGTTGGGCCAGACAGCATGAGATAGATTTCCATGTCTTGGAGGTGCCTGCAACTTTCAACTTGCTTTTGGGCGGCCGTGGCTGCATCAGGTGAAGGCGGTATCATCCACTTTGCATCAAATGGTGAAATACCCCTATGGGAAGGGAGTAGCCATTGTTTTCGGGAATTCATCAATCCATCCACCACCGGAGTATCCACGCCTGTTCTAGAAATCGAGCATGGCATGGAGGATGTGTTCATATCAGGTTTTACCCTAGCTGAGCTCAGGTTGTACAGAACATCATGGCTGCTAACGAGGGATATATGTCAGTGCCCAAGCAGTGTATCTCATGAACAAGCTCCAATACATCCCGGGATGGGATTAGGAAGAGCGGCCGCAAGGGCGTCGCAGCATTGGCCGAAGTGCCACACAACCCCCATACCTTTGGCTTGGGTTATCTGCCCACCAAGGAGGATTGGGCAAGAAAGGAAAGGAGATGGCTGGGAGAGCCAGAGCGAAACAAATGGGAGACCTTTCGACTTAATGCACCCGCCCATTCAGGTACCCTAAACGGACGCTTTGTCCGGGAGGGGGAGACTTTCCATTTGTGGTTTTCCGGAGCCGTGGCTGAACGCGGAGAGGAAGCGCGTACCAGGGTTCGAGATTTTCTTTGACCTTTCTGGGATGATGTTGCTGAAGAGCAGACAGACCCAACGGTTGAGGTTGAGCAGGACAGAAAAATGGGGTCTGAGGACACCGAATTTGAAATGGGGTAGCACTGGCATGTCTACTCTCAGATCCTTCGATCGACCAGCTGTGCTTGGGGGATAACTTCTCGGTGTCCATGATCGGGAATGAAACGGCTGCGGGCCTACTATCAACTATTTTGAATGCATCCATCGCACCCTCCCTCACCTGGCAGTACGAGGAGGGATTTTTGTCCAGCAGCACCGGGTCAGGTAGTGAGCCGGAATCTGATTCCCCCGAGTCTTTTGAGTCGGAATCAGGTTCCAGCTCGACTGAGTCTGAGTCCGGTATTCTTGGGGGTGACAACCCAGATGCCACAGTCCTGTCCAGGTCGTCTTTTTCTTTCTCTTTTGAGTCTGTTGTAACAGAAGAATCGGACGGTTTGGAAGTACATAATGAGAATGATATGAATGTGGTTTCCGAGTACTTTTCTGTGCCTTTGATTTATTGCTTAAATCAGGACTTTCAAAATTTTGATGAAAACGACGAGGACGAAATTCCTCCGGTTTTACAACGTTTAATTGAACAAGAGCAGGAAAGGTTTGTCAAACCTTTAGTTGATGAAATCATTACTGTGAATGTTGGTACTGAGAAGGACCCGCGACTGGTCCAGATCGGGTCCACGTTGTCTTCAGAGGAACGCGAGCGCTTAGTCGCTTTATTAAAAGATTTCAAAGATGTTTTCGCGTGGTCCTACGAAGACATGCCTGGAATCGATCCTGAGATTGTACAGCACCGGATCCCTCTTGACCCTGAGGCCCGACCTGTCAAACAGAAACTCAGGAAGATCCGCCCTGATTGGGCCATTAAGATCAAGGAAGAAGTCACCAAGCAAATCGACGCGGGCTTCCTGCTAGTATCCGAATACCCGACTTGGTTGGCCAACATTGTTCCAGTGCCGAAGAAGGACGGCAGAATCCGGGTATGTGTAGACTTCAGGGATTTGAATAGAGCCAGTCCGAAGGACGACTTTCCCTTGCCACACATTGATGAGTTGGTAGATTTCACAGCGGGGCATGCTTTGCTTTCATTTATTGATGGCTTCTCAGGCTATAATCAGATAGTGATGGCACCGAAGACCGGGAAAAGACTGCATTCACCACCCCGGGGTACATACTGCTACAGAGTAATGCCATTTGGGTTGAAGAATGCTGGAGCTATTTATCAACGGGCAGCGACCACAATATTGCACGATATGATCCACAAAGAGGTTGAGGTGTATGGACGACATGATTGTCAAGTCCAAAGAAAGAGAGGGTCACTACACCGCCTTGCAAAAGTTTTTCCAAGGATCAGAGAATTTCGGCTGCGGTTGAATCCTCAGAAGTGTACATTCGGTGTTACACAGGAAAAATGCTAGGGTTTCTGATTACGCAAAGGGGCATCGAAGTCGACCCTTCCAAAATCAAGGCCATCTTAGAAATGCCACCACCAATGACTGAAAAGAGGTGCGAGGCTTTCTGGGTAAAGTGCAATTCATAAGACGGTTTATCTCAAATTAACCTTAACTTGTGAACACTTTGGTCTCCTGAAGAAAGGAAAGAAATTCCAATGGGACGGCCGATGTCAAGCAGCTTTTGAACAGATCAAAGAATATTTACAAAACCCACCCGTGTTGTCACCACCGGAGCCAGGGAAACCGTTGATATTGTACCTTCAGTAACTGAGACTACAATGGGCTGTATGCTCGCACAAGAATCAGAGGATAAGGTGGAGAGGGCCATCTACTATCTGAGCAAGAAGATGCTGGATTACGAGACTCGCTACACTCCGCTGGAGAAGGCTTGCTTAGCTTTGGTATGGGCTACCAGGAAGCTGCGGCACTACCTGTTAGCTCACTCCGTAATGCTGGTTTCACGACTCGATCCCATCAAATATCTTTTTGAGAAACCGGCACTTACGGGTAGGCTAGCTCGTTGGTTGCTGTTGCTATCCGAATTTGATTTGAAATATGTAACACGCAAGTCAGTCAAGGGGAGAGCGGTGACAGAGTTCCTTGCCGACCACCCGGTTGAAGGGGATGAAGCAGTTGAGTATCTATTCCCAGATGAAGCCATTTTGTATGTCGAAGATGAAACTTGGACCATGTACTTTGACGGAGCGTCAAACCAGTACGGGTATGGGATAGGAGTGTTGCTGATAGCGCCCGACAATTCCCGTACCCTCTAGCATTTAAGCTCCGATTCAAAGTCTCGAACAACGAAGCGGAATATGAGGCGTGCATCGCCGGTCTAGAAGCAGCCCTAGAACTAGGGGCAAAACGGTTGGACGTCATTGGGACTCGAATCTTGTTGTGTCTCAAGCAAAAGGAGACTGGAAAGTCAAAGAAGAAAAGATGATAATTTACCACCAGACCTTGGATTTGTTAATTCCTCGGTTTGAAAAGCTAAATTTCACTCATCTAGTAAGAGAGAACAACAGGTTCGCAGATTCACTAGCAACTCTATCTTCCATGATAGACATCCGTCTGGAGTCTGAATGCGTCCAGTCATCATTGATCAGAAGTTCGCACCAGCGTATGAGTCAATTTTCATAGACGATGAGTTCAGGACGAAAACCCCTGGTATTACGACATTTGGAACTTCTTGGAGAAGGAGGTGTATCCACCAGGGGCAAATGCCAAAGATAAAAGGGCAATAAGAAGAATGGCTGTTCAGTTCATCATCTGCGGGGGTAAGCTGTACAAGAGAGGTCATCTGGGAATGCATAAGCTGTGTGTAGAAGCTGAGGAGTCGAAGCGCCTGATGGAGGCCATCCATGGAGGAGAATGTGGTGCACATATGAATGGAGTCATGCTAGCGCGGAAGATCCTCAGACAGGGTTACTATTGGTCCACCATGGAGGAGGATTGTATTGGCTTTGTTCGACGATGCCACAAATGCCAGATCCATGCAAATCGCATGAACATCCCGCCGTCGAAGCTATACAACATGACTTCGCCATGGCCATTTTCAGTATGGGGAATCGATGTGATCGGGGCTGTTACTCCGAAGGGGTCGAATGGGCATGAGTTCATCCTGGTCGCAATAGATTATTTTACAAAGTGGGTCGAGGCCCAATCTTATGCGGTGTTGAAGGCTTCGCACATTGCAAAGTTCATCAGAAACAACATCATCTGTCGTTACGGAGTCCCAAACGAGATAATTTCAGATAACGGTTCCCACTTCAAGAAGGAAGTGATTGACTTGTTGGAAAAATACAACGTGGCTTTTCATAAGTCATCCACATACCGGCCGCAGACCAATGGAGCGGTTGAGGCCGCCAACAAAAATATCAAACACATACTGCAGAAGATGGTGGAAACCTACCGGGATTGGCCAGATAAGTTGCCATTTGCTCTGTGGGGCTACCGGACTTCGATTAGAACTTCTACTGGGACGACTCCGTATTCATTAGTCTATGGGATGGAGGCCGTCCTACCTATCGAGATCGAGGTTCCGTCATTACGAGTATTGGCTGAGTGCCAAATAGCCAAAGCAGATTGGCAGCAGAGCAGGTTTGAGGAACTCATGCTCTTCGATGAGAGAAGACTGAAAGCACTGTACCATGTTCAGGGTTATCAGCGCAGAATTGCCCGGGCTTTCAACAAGAAGGTTAAGTCCAGGAATCTAAAAGAAGGAGATTTGGTGCTCAAAGACAACCGAGCTCCCATCCATGACCCAAGGGGCAAGTTCAGACCCAATTGGACTGGTCCCTACATCATCAAAGCTATCTGGTCGGGTGGAGCTGTGGTTCTGATGGACCTAGATGGCCTGGAGTTCTCACAACCGATCAACATGGACAAGTTGAAGAAATATATCCTTGAGAGGCTCGCTAGGCCGAAAACCCGAAAGGGCGACCTAGGCAAAAGTTAGAGCACAGAAAATTAGAAAATAGAAAAACTGAGCTCGCAAGGTTGAAAACCCGCAAAGGGCGGCCTTGGCAAAAGTTAGAGCGTAAAAGGAGAGTGAAAATACCCGAGTGAACCAAGCCGAACTACGTAAGGCTTGATTCCCATCTTTGGGATACGTAGGCAACTTCATCCTGAAGTCAGCCACAAACTTTTCCCCGATCAACTCGGTCCATTTGATCATCTCGGCCATCTCTGTCTAGTCAGCATTCGAGAATTTGATTATAATCTCCGGTGCAGTGCTACTCAAACTAGGGGCAACTTTCCAGTTGCTGGGATTCGGGATTGTGCATCTCAGTGACAAATTTCAGGCATGTTCAGTTCTGATCCATATCGAAAATAGTTTTGAAAAAGTTTTAATGAAAGTTGACTTTGGTCAAATCAATCTTTTTACAACTAAGACCATTTCTGGACCAAAAACGGGAAATTTTCAGTACCACAATCTTCAATTTCATTGATTTCAATACAGAGTTCTCCTGCTCTTGCATACAATTGAAGTTGCTTTTTTATTACAATCATAAAGAAAACTTGAAAGTTCTAATAAAGCAATAAACCCGGGGCATAGTCAAGTCAGGTATCCCTGCGCCCCCTCCCAGAGCTAGTCAAAGTCTCTGATGCCAAGCTAGGCCCATTCTGTGCCTCTTCATTGAGCCAATCCCAACACTCATCAGACAAAGTGCAATTGAAATGGGAGCGGGGGCCAGGAGCTCTCTAGTTCTCCATGCTGTCGCATACTGGGCAAGCTGTGCGCTTCGGATCGGGAATGCAGCTGGGTATTCTATCTCTTCTGGTGGACAAGTCTGGTCATGACCGAATTGACGTCGGATCCGGAACGGAAAATAGAAGATGCAGTGAGTCAAGCCAATCAGTTGAATCCCAAGTTGGCGAGTCATACTATAGCTCATTGCCGGTAGATTGAGCCAAGGACATCGCCAAGCAATGCGATCCGCGGACAAGCTACACATCCAGTCAAACCACCAACCCTCATCGAGGGCGTCAACTAGGCGTTGCCTGAAGAAGTAACCACGGGCTGAGTATGTTGGGCAAGAACCCACAACTTGCAATTTGTCCATCAACCACAACTGGGAAGGGATGAAAAATGAGAGAATAAAGAATAGAGAGGTGTACGATGAGAGAAAAGTAAGAAAAGGGTGCTGTGAGAAAAATCGAGCTTGAAGGCCGAGTGATGTGAGCAATACATGTGAGAGATGGGGTGGGAAACTTCACCTGCAGTAGTAATGGACTCCCTACGAATTTGGTTGTTTCGCGACAATAGAAAGCATCCAAGCCCATCAACGTCTCAGCCAAAGTCATGACGATGCAACTCTTACCCTCCTTCAAACCTTGGGCGACTTCAATCAGACGAATGCTAGATCCACCGGAGCTCGAGACAAACAGAAAATGAGATAGCATACACAAACAAAGTGCGTGTTGCCGAGAACCTTGCCAATGACGGACCCCGTGGTCACCTGTGCCAGAAAAACGATAAATCAAACTCGGAATATCCAGTGTTCCGTCACAAATCAGAGATCGAGCATCAGGTACGGAGAACCCGTACATTTGTCCTAAGGCTTGGGCATGGCCAAAACGGGGTTGGGGCAGGATCTCTTCATTACACTCAGACTCCATTAAAACTTGAAAATCTTCAAAGGTGGGACATACCTCTTGCCCGCCAAAGCTAAAAACATGTGTCACCGGATTCCAAAACCTTGCCGCGGCATGAAGAAATGGAAAGTGCAGTGGGGTACGACCCAAAGTGAATAGTGCGTTTACACCAAAACCTTGGAAATTCAGCTTTTCCGAACCATCCAAGTTGTTAATCCAAGACAAGAGATTTTGGGCAAGAAATTCTTCCATTTGGAGCAAATTAGTGTGGAAATGAGAAAAACTACGAGGCTGGGGCCTTTTGTAGGGGATAAGGTTGAATGAAGGACAGGTGTCAGCATTCTGCTGGTTTCTTCCATTTTTGGCCGGCCGGCCAAGTATGGTGCCGACCGGCCATTACTTTTGGCCGTGGAGTTTTTTCATGGCCGGTGGCTTTTCCCTGGGCCGGTGGTCTTCCCCCTGGTTCCCTGAGTTGTTCATGCTCAGAAGTTGGGGAATTCCACCATTTCCAATACCCTCCAGTGATCAATTCTTGCGGGGCCGCGCCCATTTGCTTATCGAGTTGTTGTACATTTGCTTATCGAGTTGTACTCGCACTTGGTTGGTTATGTCGAGTTCTTCTTCTTTGTTTATCGAGTTGTAAGTGGGTTCACTACCTGATTATTACGATGCGAATGCTCTATTTTCAAACGAATTTCATCCACATTGTTATATGATGCCATGCGATGCGATGCATAGAACGTGCAAATGTAACATCTTTCGAACCAAATAGCAATTTCATTTCCGTCATGTGTTTTGCAAGAAAATACACAGTTTTGAAAAATGATGATAACAAACCTGCCTGAGGCAGTGCAATGTGCTTGAACTGCCAGTAAAAAAGGAAAGTAAAGCAAAAGGAAGTAGGGTAGCAGAGTATCGGGATTGCTACTGATAACCCCCTCCTTTTCTTGAGGACGATACACCACCTGCGCCCTTGTTCAGGGTCAATTATATGGTTTGGCACCTTCATTATTCAAGATATCGCAAGAAAGCGCACTTTTAAAACATTAGTAGGCTTTCGAGTTGACCTCAGGCCGTACCTTTTTTAGCGACGCTTTGTGCGAGCGAGGAACATCCCTCCTCGTATCCTTTTGCATCTTGTGAGCTCCACAACACGCTTCGATTGTACTGCGTTGCAGTGCTTTGCATTACATGCCTCAAGTTTTTTTTATTTATTATATATACACATTGCTCGCGTAGACCGCATGCTTTACTTACATGTGTTCGAGTCTCTTTTTGTACACATTGCTTGCGTAGACCGCATGCTTATAATTCAATTTCATTACTTGCGTAGACCGCATGTTTTGTTTGCGTAGACCGCATGTTTATAACTAATTACACTACTTGCGTAGACCGCATGTCTATGAACAATTCCATTACTTGCGTAGACCGCATGTTTTGCTTGCGTGGACCGCATTCTTATGTTCAAATTCATTACTTGCGTAGACCGCATGTTTTGTTTGCGTAGACCGCATGTTTTGCTTGTGTAGACCGTATGTTTTGCCTGCGTAGACCGCATGCTTATAATTCAATTTCATTACTTGCGTAGACCGCATGTTTTGCTTGCGTAGACCGCATGTTTTGCCTGCGTAGACCGCATGCTTATAATTCAATTTCATTACTTGCGTAGACCGCATGTTTATAACTAATTACACTATTTGCGTAGACCGCATGTCTATGAACAATTCCATTACTTGCGTAGACTGCATGTTTTGCTTGCGTGGACCGCATTCTTATGTTCAAATTCATTACTTGCGTAGACCGCATGTTTTGCTTGCGTAGACCGCATGTTTTGCTTGCATAGACCGCATGTTTATGAACAATTCCATTACTTGCGTAGACCGCATGTTTTGCTTGCGTGGATCGTATTCTCATGTTCAAATTTATTACTTGCGTAGACCGCATGTTTATAATTAATTACACTACTTGCGTAGGCCGCATGTTTGTAATCAATTTCATTGCTTGCTGTAGACACCCCATTTTTGACCGCCCTTGAGACTTGGGCGTTACTGATGGTTTACTTGGTGGTAAAAGGTGTGCAGGGCAAATGTTCAATTTCTTCGGCAAGGAGAGAGACAAATCTCAACTTCACACCCCATTTTGGACCAAAGCTATTTTTGAATGGTTAATAGACCTTAAAACCCTCTCTTTCAAAACATTTTTTGAAATAAAGTTTCTGCGATGTTCCGAGGCTCGCATTTTGTCAAATGTTGTGCTTTTCGGTAAACCGAGCAAGGACAAAGTGGAAATGAATGAAAGAGAGATGAAATCTTTGAAAAATCTTTCAAAACACCTTGCTTAGGGGTTTGAAGTTGAAGAAAAGAGGAGAAGAGGGGAGAAACCAAGTTGGAGAAGAAGATAGGCAAGAATTGCTGAGAGAGGGACGAGCAGTCCTCGCTAAATCAAGCTTATTTGTCTATACACTTGGAGTTAAGCTATGAGGCCACCACCGTTGGAAAGAAGACTTCCAGGGCTTCATTTTTCGTTCAAGAATCTCTTAAATCTGAGACCGGAGGGCGGAGATATGATTGGTTGAAGTTGGGCATCATCCCGGTTGGACCGAAACTGAGCAACCTTCACTAAAAGAAGCATAACTTTTTGCACAGTTGGAATTTTAATGCAAGGTTTAAGCCATTGGAAAGCTAACTTCCGGGGCTTCAATTTTGACACAAGAATGACCTAAAAAGGAGTTCATATGAAGAAGTTATGCACGTTTGAAGTTGGATCTGCAGAGCAGATTTCTCCTGCCGACCGGCCAAATAGATGGCTGACCGACCAAGTTTGCTAGCCGATGACCTTCCGGAGTATTCTACAGATTGAATGGATGCCAGCTGTGCCAGCTGGAGTGCGCAGACTTTGCTCCCCATGCACGTGTGTGGCCTTTTTGAGCCTTTGCACCCCTTTTGATCAAGCTTCTTGAGGAAGCTTTGACAAAGCGTCAAGCTTCCTCAAGAAGCTTGCACCCTTTGGGATAGCTTCTCTTAGAAGCTTGGACCCCTTTGACCCTTTGTAGCTTGTCTTAGAAGCTTAGTCTTGCCTATATAAGGAGCTCTCCTCCTCCATTGAAAAAGGTTGGTTGGTGGAGCAAAAAACCAGAGATATATAGATATATATCTGATATATATACACACTCTCCTCCATATCCTCCATAGCTCCCTTCTCTAAAGCTCAAAAGTCCATTACTCTTGGCCCTTTGCACTACAACACCTAGCACCACCCCACCACCTCCATTCCAGCAGCTTGGAGGGTCTTCTCAGAGGCTAGGAGGCACCACTTCTCAAGCCAAAGGGCAGCTAAGGGTTGGTCTACAAGGGTGAGTACCTTTTCCCTTATTTTGAGCCCATTTTTGTATCCTATCTTAGCCATTCTTGCTTGTATATTTGAGCTCCGGCCATAACTTAAAGTAGCATTTTTTTGAGCTCTATTTCATCTTTCATTAAGGGCCTCTCACTGTTTGAGGCCTCCATTTTGCACTTGCTTCATTGCTTCATTATCCCTCTTATATGCCTATTTCTTGTGTAGCATTTTAGGCCTGTGTGTAATCTGTTTTGAAGCATGTTGTAAACTGTGAATAGGCTTATTTTGAGCCCTTATTCAACATTGTAGAAGGGCTCATCACTGTTTGAATCCTCCATATGCTACTTGCTTTGATATCCATCTTTTGACCCCATTTCTTGCATGAGAATTTTTCCATACTTGTGTCTGTTTTTGTGGCTTGACATAAACTGTAAAGTATCATGTTTTGGGCCCCTCTTCAACATTGTAGAAGGGCCCTTCTCTGTTTAGGGTCAGCATCTATTAGTTGCTTCATTATCTTGCTTTCGGGGCCATTTTTGTATGCTAGTTTAGGCCCATTTGTGCCTACTGTTTGGCCTTGCTTTAAACTGGAAATATGCATGTTTTGGGACTGCCTTACTTCTGTCTTTACACTTCATGTTCAAATAATATATGCATTGCATAGCTATAGGTCATTCCGTATGCCAAATTTCATGTTCCGGGACTCATTCCATGCATCAGGTTTCATTTTATCATGTTTCGGGGCTGTTTTACATCTCATCTCGCTACTAAAATATGCGTGATAGTATGTCATATTCCATGTTTTTGCCATGTCTTGTTAGAATGGCATTCCGTGCCGTAGGTTCAGTCCTCGATTTGCGTGCACGCGTGCACGCATCTCGAGTTGTCTCTTTTTTTATCTTATGGCCTCCTATGTGAGTGTGGCTGAGGTCAACTTGTATTGGTGTAAGCCCATCTTGCATTGTGTATGCCATGTTTCAATGCGTTGTGCATGTTATGTTGTTAGCATTGTGTGTGCCATGTAGTTGCATTGCATGTTTGTATGCTTGCTTGCATGGTTAGGTCGCATGTGCATTGTTGTGCATTGCCTCGCCTCTTGATCAACCATGATTGAGGTTGGTCCTTGTATGTTTTGTGTGCATTGCATTTGACATTGAAATGCATACTCGACTCTTTGGCCATCATGCATCGAAATGCGTGATTGGTGGCCCGAGGGTCGAGCACCACACTCCCTTGAGTCTTAAACATGATATGGAGTGTGGTGGTGCAAACATTGCTTTGAAAATACATTGCCATGCCTTGTTTGCCCTCTTCTGCAGGAAGTTTTGGCCGGTCGGCTACATACAGTGCCGACCGGCAATTCATCAATGGCTGATAACTTCATCAGCGGCCGGTGACCATTTCCCATAGCCGATGGACATTCCTCCTAGCCGGTGGCACTCCACAGTGTGCAGAGAGCATACCTTGGGACTTGTGCAGTCTTCAGAGGTGCCAAACAGTGAAAACAGAGGCAACATGTGTCATGGCAATGAATTTCTGGGCAAAGCAAATCCGAGCATGCGTGCATCCCTCTTCCCGAGGCCTTTTACTGCTTTCCATAGCTTAGTGAATTTGTTAATTAATTAAATAGAGTTTTGTAATATTTAATTAGCTAGAGTAGGTAATTTTTATTCGACCTGTATTATTCTTTTGGTTCCTCCGAGCGAGGGCGAATTTGTAATAAGTGTGGGTGCGTGTGTGCATGTCTTCCAACCCCCACTTCTTTCTCCCTTTTACTTACCTGCTTTCAATGGTAGTATTAGGGCATATTTAATTAGCATACCTTATGCTATGCATGCGTGCATCCGTACATTTGTCTTGCATGCATCGGGCTCGGCACATCATACTAACTGCACTGTACTTCAATTCCAAGTTGAATACGTGTTAGTTGTAGCATCATCATATGCCATCTTAGAATAGCCGAGCCTATTGTAGTTGCATCTTGCATGTGTTGCATTAGCCATCTTAACATGAACTAGGATCATGCATATGATTACTAACTAGTTTCTGTTTTGGCTTGGAGTACTCGGTAAGCATTTATGCTTTAGCATACCGCATGCGTGTGAGTGTTGCCATAACAGCATGATTACCATGAGGCTAATTGCTTACGTGTTATAAACTGCCTGAATGCCTATGGATGAAGGTTGGATTGTTTGAGTTGGAATAACTCGTTGAAATCCGTATTTTAGCCTACTCGCGAGTAGCAATTTCAAAACTGTTTTCAAAACAAACGGATATGCAATGCTTATTTCCAAATTAGGCGATCTAGTCTATACTTGTTTGCTGTGCGCATAACATAGTAATTCTAGGCTAATAACCGGAATAAGAACACATAACGTTTTCAAAACAAGATATCACGGTTAGTAGAGGCCGATCTTTGATCGGGCGAAAGGGGGTGCTCATAGCTGACCTTCCCCAATTGTACCCAAGCTCCCGAGCCGAAGCAACTTTGGTGATGACGGACACGTGGCCTTTGGCACCGAGTCTGGGTTTCCTAAATTTCCCCATTAAAAAATATTTAGGTGGCGACTCTGTATCTGGCAAAGCAATCCATGTTTGGCACTTCTTTTCAAAAATCTGTTTTTCTCAAAACGATTTGTCGGATTTGGACTCTTTGGTTCAGGTTAAGAACCAACAACAAAAGGGAGTCCGAACTGTAGAGTGAAGCCCAAGGGCGCGTCTACACTTGCGTGGACCGCATTCTTATGTTCAATTTCATTGCTTGCGTAGACCGCATGCTCGAGTTCAATTTCGTTGACTGCGTAGACCGCATGCTCCACTTACATGTCTGTGTCTTCACAGCATTGTTATGCTTCCTACTTACTTTGCGTTGTCACGCATTTTCAAGTACAATAATATACATGTTGCTAATCACATTGTACCTGTTAAGTTTGTTTTCTTCGCAGGCACGATATTGTATGTACGGTTCATTCGCGGCTGGTGGAACCAGACGAACCGGACAGGTATTGTATCCTCCGCATGAGACGTATCGAGAATCGCATAATTCTCTTACATCCTTGCTACATTGTAGTGTAGTTTGGTGTATGCTAGCTTAAAACTGTTGCATGTGTGCTTCGTTACAGCTTTCTTTGCATGATCATAAGTTATGCCCGGCTCTGTGCATCGTCTTGCATTTTGCCCCTGCCTTCGGGCGCATATCTTGTTTGTCTTGCATGCTTTGTCTAAGTCTTCGGCCTTGTCAAAAATGGGTCGTCTCTGGGCTTTGACATTCACTCCCGTTATTGTTATGACTTCCGAGTTCTGTCAAAGAGGGGCAACTGTAGACACCCCATTTTTGACCATTCTGAAGACTTGGACGTCACTGATTGAACACTCCGTGATCATCCTTGTTCGTGTTCGTTTTGAGTTCCCGGAGGCCTCGGCTGCGCACCTTGCTTCAGGATCTCTTAACTCGTTCGTTTAGTGTTTGGTTTTGCACCAAACACTTGTGTTTTTGCCTTGGAAGGCAGGGAATGGCTTGTTGGTCATCCCCACACTCCACCGGCCCTCCCCTTATATCACCGGTTCCTTGTTGCCACCGGCCATTGTTGCTTGTTATCAATGGCCGGTCGGCACTCTGTGTGGCCGGTCGGCACCTTTTTGGCCGATGATCTATTTGGCCGGCCGGTGACCCTTCTGCACCCCTTCAGGCTTGGTGCATGCCAGCTGTGCCAGCTAGAATACACCAACACCACTCCCCATGCACGGGGATGGCTGTTTTGAGCCCTTGACCCCTTTTTCCTTCTAGAAGGATGACCCCTTTGGCCAAGCTTCTTGGGGAAGCTTGGCCAGCTGTCTCAGCTTCTTCAAGAAGCCATGGACCATTTGCACCATTTGCCCCTTTTCATTTAGCTCCTTGAGAAGCTTAGAGCCTTTTCTTGGCTTATATAAGAGCCCTTCTTCCTCCTTTGTCTAGGGTTAGAGTTTTTGAAGAAGAAAACCAGAGATATACATATATACATCTGTCAAACATACTCTCTCTCTATATTTCCCTCTCTCTCCTCCTTTTGTGTGTGTTTTGTGGCCTAAAAGTGTAGTTTTACCTTAGTTTTGCACTAACACACACACTACCACACCTTACTTCGACTTTGAGGGACTTTGAGGGTTGTTTATTGAGGTTTTGAACTGATTTTGGTCAGTAGAGGGTGGCTGGACCAACTGTTCTTCAAGGGTTCTTCAAGAGTAATCACTTTACTTTAGTTTCCCCAATCTTGCATTGGCTTTTGACCTATCTTGCTTTCTGTTTTAGACTTTGTGTATAACTGAAAAAAGCTTTGTATTTTCATGCTTAAGACATCTCATTAGGTCATTTTGGCATTGGGGGTGAACTCCCCCTCTTAGGCCTCTTTTGGCCTCTTTTGGTGCCTTTTCTTTAAGCCTTGTTGACTTTGTTGTATTGCTCTTTTCACCACTGAAATCCAGTGGATTTTCAGTGGTGAAGAAGATGGTTTGAGGTCTTGCATAGGGGAGGGACACCCCTCTCCCCTTTGTCTCTCTTTTATCCTTGTTTTTGGCTTAAAGGGCAACATGCATGCTTGACTGATTTTGGCCCTATTTCAGAGGTTTTTAGGTGTCTTTTGATCATAATATATCTCTATCTTTGGTCGGGTTTGTGGTCTTTTGCATGCATAATACCCTTGCTTTGTATCCCTCCCTTTTGCATAGAAATGCATCTTCTATTTAGGCTTCCATGCTTGCATGATTTAGCTTAGCTTGTTGAAGCTTTCGGTCATGATTTGTCATGCTTAAGGTCTGTTGGCCACTGTTTTGGTCATGTTTGACATGCTTGATGTAGTTGCTTTGCATTTTGGCTTGTAGGCCTTGAGTATTTTGGCTTCTAGCATGCTTAACTTAGACTATCCTCATGATTTGGCATTATTTAAGATCATATTTCAGTCCATGTAAGGTGGTCTTATATTGTCATTTGTGTCCCTTCCCATGCTTTAAGGTGTTGTAGTTTTGTGCCTTGAAATGGGCATTGTGCATGCTTGTATGTTTAAGACATTTTGGGGCTGCCATATCAGCGGGTTTTTGGGTGTATTTTGCTGCATTGAACATCTGTTTTTGGTCGCTTAGTCCATGCCATGAGTGGTCATGATGGTTGTAGTAGAATGCCCCTTGTTTGTGCCTTAGCTTTGGGCCCCTTTGGCTTGCATGTTGGCATGAGTGCTTGTTCACCATTTTGGACACTTTTTGGTCACTGTTTTGGGATGGACTGAGGTCTGCCCTTCATGGTTTAGCAGCACCATTGCATGATCATGTTGCATTGTTTTGGTCCTCATGCTTACATTGTACCATACTTGGCACGTTTAGAATGCACTAACTTAGTTTGCATGTTTAGGTTGCATTACATTTGGCATGTTTCGCATTTTAACCTCATGTTGTGCATTTGAGCCAAGTTTGTATATATGCATTGCATTGCTTGGTTTGGGGTGTCAAACCGGGCATGGGGATTGAGGAGTGTTTATACTTCAAGTGACAAAATACGTCTCAACCCTCGGTCGCCAATCCCCTTGACTCCAACATGATAGGGTGTTGGTATTCATGTGTTTTGTTTGCATGCATTTTACATTGCATGCATAAAAATGCACAATTGATGGCCCGAAGGTCGAGGGCCACGCTCCCTTGAGTCTCTTGCATGATTGGGAGTGTGACCAAGCTCACATTTGCTCAAAATTCCATGCCATGTACTGCTTTGCCCTCTGCTGCTGTCAACTGCAGGTCCAGCAGGATTTGTGGCCGATCGGCAGTGTTTAGTGTCCGACCGGCAAGAATATGTGGCCGATAGACTTGAAAGCAGCTGATGGAAATTTCCCATGGCCGGTGGTTATTTCCCTTAGCCGATGGTGTTCTACAGTGTGCAGAGATATATTCCAAGACTTTGGCAATTTTCAGAGGAGCATGGCAGCATTAACAGAGGCAGCAGTGGCATGGTACGGGTTTCCGGGCAAGATGGATCGAGCATGCATCATTCGCGCATCCCGAGGCAGGGCTGCGGCCATCTCTATTCTGCATTTAATTTGTTAAATTAGAGGGTTTGTAATAATTAATTAGCTAGGATAGGTAATTCGTTATTCGGATTGTATTATTCTTTTGGTCCCTCCGAGCGAGGGCAAATTTGTAATAAGTGTGGGTGCGTGTGTGCATGTCTTCCAATCCCACGTCTTTCTTCCCTTTTATTTACCTGCTTATGATGGTAGACTAGGGCATATTTAAATTAGCATAACAGCATGACAGCATGTTTGCATTCATTCATCTGTTTCGCATGCACCGGGCTCGGCGCATCATACTAACTGCATCGTATTTTCAATCCCAAATTGAGTACATGTTATTTGCAGCATTTCACATGCCATGTTTAGGATAGCCGAGCCTGTTTGGATTGCATCTTTGCATGTGTTGCATTAGCCATTTCAAAACATGAACTAGAATCATGCATGTGATTACTAACTGGTTTCTGTTTTAGCTTGGAGTACTAGGCGAGCTTTTATGCTTTAGCATACCGCATGCGTGTGAGTGTTGCCATAATTGCATGTTTACCATGAGGCTAGCTGCTTATGTGATATAACTGCTTGAATGCCTGTGGATGAAGGTCGAATTACTTAAATTGGGATAATGCATTAAAAACCGTGAGTTTAAAGCCCACTAGATAGTGGCAAAATCATCTTTTCCAAAGCCCACTTGAGGGTGGCAAAACCTGCATTTTAGCCTACTTACAAGTAGCAAACCATTTTCAAAACAAACATGAAATGTTTTGTTCCAATTTAGGCGATTTAGTCTATACTTGTTTGCTGTGCGCATAACATAGTAATTCTAGGCTAATAACCGGAATAAGAACATATAATGTTTTCAAAACAAGATATCACGGTTAGTAGAGGCCGATATTCGGATCGGGCGAGAGGGGGTGCTCATAGCTGACCTTCCCCAATCGTACCCAAGTTCCCGAGCCGAGGCAACTTTGGTGATGACGGACACGTGGCCTTTGGCACCGAGTCAGGTTTCCTAAATTCCCCCATTAAAGATATTTAGGTGGCGACTCTGTATCTGGCAAAGCAGTCCATGTTTGGCACTTCTTTCAAAAATCTGTTTTCTCAAAACGATTTGCCGGATTTGGACTCTTTGGTTCAGATTAAGAACCGTGACAATTAGAGTCCGAACTGTAGTAGACCCACAAAACGAACAAAATGGGAGTCATCCTCCCGGGACGTTCGGGGACATCTACACAACCTCTTTGTCTCTTCAAGACGAAGCCAATGCCATCAGACTCACCTCCATCGGATGCCACACATGCCCTCACACGCCTACCAAAGACTGGCGCATCGGTTGACTTAGGTTCCACTCTCACCACGCTCCTATACGCGTCGTCTCAGCCGGTTTCCCTCGGCTACTGGCCTTCGGCTTCTGCCTCAGCCGCTCCGTCCTCGCTTCTGCCTCAACTAATTCTCCTTTGGCTTTCGCCCGGCTTCTCTTAGCCGCGTGCCTTGTTTGGTTCAGCCGATGACGTCAGCCCTTCTTAGCCCTGCCTGGCTGCTAACATCATCCCACCTTAGTGTTGACGTCAGCCTTACCTGTCCCTAAGGTTTTTCGGCCTTTTGAATCTATTCGTGACCTCCGTTTTGGAAATTATGGATCGTACTAACAACATCTAATCTATTTCTGTTATGCTTGAGATGACTCTAATTATGTTAGTTGGGCCCAAGGTCTCTCTAGCTTCATTAAAGGGAAACGCCTTTGGCGGATTATTACTGGGTGCTCTTCCCAAACCCAACCAGAAGGAGGATGAGACTGGCTCTACCTTTGATGACTGTCTTGACGAATGGGAAAGTAAGAATTATCAAATTATCACCTAGTTTCGGGCTACCTCAGTTCCTTCCATCGACCTTCACTTTGGACGCTTTCAATATGATGATTCCCTTGCCTCTCCTGCCAAAGCAACTTAGGATTTCTTGAAGGAACGTTATCAGACCACTGGACATGTTCACCACTATCAATTGTTGCAGACTCTTCATCACATACGCCAAGCACCCAGTCAGTCTATCAATAACTTTTTATCCCAGATGTCATCTGTTTGGGCCAGCTAACTCTTTTTGAGCCTACATGGGCATATTCTGAGGACGCACAGCTGTTTATTACTTATTGGAATCATCAGCGACTCTTACAGTTTCTTATGGCTCTTCATAGCACTTTTGAGCTCGTGCGTGCTTCTTTGCTCCATCGTTTGCCCTTACTTACTTTAGAGCAAGCCATTACTGAGCTACTATCAGAGGAGACTCGTTTGGGGATTCTCAAATCTCAAACCATGGATTTTGTTCTTGCTATGCCATCATCTCATAGTTCTTTATCTCCCCAGCTCTCTAGTCTATGCAGTTACTGTTGCAACCGCGGCTTGCCAGCCAATCATTCTCTTATTCAGTGTCAGGTTCGTGAATGCTTGACGTGTCACAAGACTGCTCCAGGTCATCTCCAAAGCAATTGTCCTCGAGCTCCTTCTACTGCTCCTTCTAAGACCAAGTCTTCTTGTTCTAGATATCCGTCTAACTCTGGCCAAGGTTCTCGCTCTGCTGTTGTTGCCTCTGAGGGTTCTTCTACTCACCACTCCACTGATTCCACTGCTCCTTCATTCTCTATGGATAATGTTGCGTCCATCCTCAACCAAGTGCTCGCCAAATCTGGTACTCCCTCCTCTACTGCTCTTTCAATGACCTCAGGTAACTCTTCATGGTATTTTGATTCCGCATGCTGTAATTATATGACTTCTGACTCCATTATGTTTTCTTCTTTATCACCATCATCTTCTGTTCCCATTATACACATTGTTGATGGTTCTCATATGTCTGTTAGTCACATTGGCCCAATCTCTACTTCCACTATGTCTCTTACTTATCACATTCTTGCTCTTCACTTGAACCTTATCTTTGTTGGTTAGTTATGTGAACTTGGTCTAACCATTACATTTTTTTACTAATGGTTGTTTAGTACATGACCCTCAAACGAGACAGATCCTTGGGATAGACCGTAAGTGTGGACGTCTGTTCGAGCTTCTACATCTCCGCATTCCACACAAATCATCTACTGCCGCTTCCATTGCTTCCTCTGTTGCATCTACTATGTCTTCTTTTCATCTTTGGCATTGTCGCTTAGGACATGTCTATTTTAGTTGTTTGAAACCTTTGGTTTCTAGTGGTCAGTTAGGTCGTGTCCGTCTTGAAGATGTCGATTGTTTATCTTGTCAAATTGCTAAACAACTTGCTTTACCTTTTAATCAAAGTACTTCTATTTCTACTGCTCCTTTTGATCTTGTACATTCCGATATTTGGGGACCTTCCCCCACACCGACCATGGGGGGGGGGGGGTCAAGATACCTTGTGATTTTTGTTGATTTTTCTCGCTATACTTGGCTTTTTTCTTCTTAAAATCGCTTTGAACTTAAGCAAATTTATTATGATTTCTCTGCCATGGTCTACACTCAGTTTTCTCGTACTATTAAGATTTTTCGTTCTAATAATGCTAAGGAGTACTTGGATTCTGATTTTCTTTCTTTTCTTCGGGCTAATGGTACACTATCTCATCGATCCTGTGCAGGCACATCCCAACAAAATGGCCACGCCGAACGGAAGCACCGTCATATTCTAGACATTACTGAAGCTCTTCTCATCTTCTCTTCTTGTCCTGAAAAATTTTGGGGGAGAAGCTGCCCTCACTGCCATCCACACCATAAATCGCGTCCCTGCACCTGTCATTGCTAACACTTCTCCTTACGAGCGCTTGTATGGTTCTCCTCCTGACTATACCACTCTTAAAGTTTTTGGTTCTACTTGTTTTGTTCTACTCCAGCCTCATGAACACACTAAACTAGAACCTCGTTCTCGTCTTTGCTGTTTTCTGGGGTATGGTATAGAACATAAAGGGTATCGTTGTTGGGATCCTATCTCCAAGCGCCATCGTATTTCCCGTCATGTGGTCTTCTGGAAACACAAAATGTTCTCCAATCTTTCCTAGTTTCACCTACCACAGTCCACCCACTCACCAGCCTTTACTGATATTTCTATAGACTTGTTTTTCTAATGAATTTGATGCAGATTCTAGCTCCATGCTTCCATAGTCACCTATGCCTATCGTCCATCCTGAGGATCCTATGTCTGATGACGGTCCTACGCCTTCTCCAGCTCCTATGGAGGTTTCTCCATCTCCATCTCTCATTGAGGTTCCTCCTCCACTAGAGCATCACTCTACACGGGTAAGGCAACCTTCTGTTCTTTTCCGTGATTATATTGTTGGTTCCACTGCTTTTTCCTCTCATGAACCTACTTCCTATCAACAAGCTTGTTCTAACCCTCTTTGGCAACAAGCTATGACTGATAAACTGCAGGCTTTCGATAAAACTCATACTTGGGATGTGGTTGATCTTCCTCCTGGAAAGAGTAATGTTAGCTGCAAATGGGTTTACAAGCTCAAAACTCATTCTAATGGTTCCATTAAGCGTTACAAAGCTTGCCTTATAGCCCATGGATTTACTCAAGAATATGAGATTGACTATGAGAAAACATTTGCTCCTGTTGTTCGTCTTACTTCAGTTCGCAGCTTACTTGCAGTTGCTGCTACTTGCTACTGGAGTCTTTTCAGATAGATGTCAAGAATGCATTTCTCAATGGTGACCTAACTGAGGAAGTTTATATGCAACCTCCTCATGGTTCTTTTGTTCCATCAAACAAAGTTTGCAAACTTCGCCATGCTTTGTATGGTTTAAAACAAGCTCCGTGTGCCTGGTTTGCCAAGTTCAGCTCCACCATTCGTGACTTTGGTTTTTCCTCCAGTGCCTATGATTCTGCCTTGTTTATACGTAAAACGGAGCGTGATACTATTCTTCTTCTCCTCTATGTGGATGATATGATTATCACTGGAGATGACATAGTGGGCCTTTCTAGTCTCAAATAGTTTCTCAATCGCCAGTTTGAGATGAAAGATTGGGTTTGCTTAACTATTTCCTTGGCTTGAAAATTTCCCAGGATTCCTCTAGTTATTTTCTTACCCAGGCCAAGCATACTTCTGATCTCTTGGCTCGTGCTGGCCTTACCGATTGCAAGACTGTCATTACTCCAGTTGATCCTCAGACTCGTCTTACACCGCTTAACGGTCTCCTATTGACTGATGCCACTTTATATCATCAGCTAATTGGCAGTCTTGTCTATCTCACGGTTACTCGTCTAGATATTGCTTATGCTGTTCACATTGTCAGTTAGTTCATGGCTGTTCCTCGTTCTCCACACTATGATGCTCTAGTTCGCATTTTGCGCTATCTCAAAGGAACTCTGTTTCATGGTCTTCACTACTCCCCTCACTCTTCTCTACAGCTGTATGCATTTTCTGATGCCGATTGGGCAGGGGATCCTCCTGACCGTCATTCCACTACTGGGTTCTGTTTTTTCTTGGGCAACTCTCTAATTTCCTGGCGTAGCAAGAAGCAAACTCTTGTTGCTCGTTCTAGTTCCAAGGCTGAGTATCGTGCTCTTGCTGACACTACTCAGGAGCTTGTGTGGCTTCGTTGGCTTCTTCCTGACATAGGAGTTTCTCATTCTGCTGCCACCAATCTTTATTGCGACAATCAGAGTGCTATTCAGATTGCACATAATGATGTCTTTCATGATCGTACCAAGCATATTGAGATTCATTGCCATTTCATACGCCAGCATGTTACTAGTGGCCTTGTTCATCTTCTCTTTGTTACCTTTGTTGACCAGACTACTGACCTCTTCACCAAAGCTCATCTTACAGGCCGTTTCTCTGATCTCCTCTCCAAGCTCAAGGTGGTAAGAGCTCAAGTTGATATCCACCTTACCACCTTGATCTTGAGGGGGGGTGTTAGCTGTATATTATTATGCTTATCTATTTGTATTGTAGATATATCTCTATCTCTATCTATATTTATCTCTATTGTAGATATATCTCTATCTCTATCTTCTTGTATCTCTATCTTTTCTGTACCTATCTAGGTTTCTTTTCTGCCTATATATACAGGCTTCTCCTATTGTATTATCCATTCAATTCAATATAGAGTTTTCTCTTTTCTCATCTCTCTTCTCTCTCTACTTTCATAACATATATAAAGTGGACTACTACATTTTTCTATTCCCTTATTTTAAAGAGAGGATTCCTCCACTCTATAACTTGAATTGAGCAATGTTCCATCCCTTCAATTTTTCCCTTAATGATGTGATAAATAATTTTGAAAGGAGAGAAAAAAGTTTGAGAGGGTTGATTGGTGTATTGTTTGGGAGGAAAATTTGGGGGATGGAGCATTTTCAACTTGAATTAGAGGAACATTTTTGGGTTTGTGGTGTTCAATACCAATCATCTGAATTGTCTATTTTGTCAAGCATTCGTGTATTTTATTCAAAAAAAAAAGTAGGTCGGCCTGATTTTTATAACTTATTTAATTTACCACGTTTGTTATTAAAAAAAAATAGATTACAATTATATTTTTAAAAATAAATCATCTAATTTTTTGGTGACAAACATGATAAATTGAATAGTCTACGCTTATCGGATCGACCTAATTTTTTGTGTGAATAATATACATGAAATGCCCGACAAAATGAACAGTTTGAATCATCGAAACATGACCAATGATGGACCCTATGGACCCAAATAGTGCCATCCAATTCACAACTGCCTCTCATTTTAAAGTCGTGTCAAGAATTTTATTTCTACAAAAAAAATTAAAAAAAGAGTAAAAACTAATAATAATTGAAGACTTTTTAAATTGTGTAACTATTTTGCATTTTTGTAATACTTGACTGTAGCTCAAGTAATTGTAGCATCGAAAGTCTGGTTATACTAGCATAACCTACTACCCAGTGCAAAACAAAACAATTCAAAAAAATTACATTTGTTAAATAATTCAAATTTATGATTTGAGGTAAACCAGATAACCCAACTAGGAATGTTAGAAAGTTGTTTGAAGAAAGCTTAGAACTTTTTTTAAGGAAGGTTTTTTTTTTTTAAAATTTAAATATATAGAAAGTTCCCTTTAATTCGGTGGGGGCAAAAACAAAGAAAGGGAAATAAAGGGTTGAAAGAGGGCACAACACAAGCAAAAAAAAAAATTTCAAGTTCACTGGCATAAATTTACATGTTTTAATTAAAAGAGGGGTCCAAAAATGAAAAACCTAAAATTTAAATAGAAATTGAAATATTTTTAATTCTAAATATTCAAATGTTGAATCACTAAATTTGAAATTTTAAGATAAATACAGTTTAAGAGTGATAATGCAAAGTATTCTTCATTTCAGATTTACACTCACACTTCCATGAGTTTGAAATTCGCATCAACTTGTTTAGTTTTACTTTCAGAATTCACTTTTTAAGGAATTAAAATTTTTTATTTTTTTATTTTTTTTGTTTTCACCAATTTTTTTAAAATATTTTAAGCAATTTTTTAATTTTTAGATACACGTAACATAAATACACTTAAAAATATAATATTTGTGAATTTTTTAAAAAAAAATCACTAAATACCAAAATACAAAAATTAAATACATTTTCATATTCTGTGTATTACTACTTTTTTCAAATATTTTTTTTATAAACATTTTACCTTTTAGATACATCATTTAAAAAGGTAAAAAATTGCTTAAACTTTTAAAAAATATTCACTAAAAAAAAATGAAAAACAAAAATTAAATTTTTAGAAAATTAAAACCAAATATAGTTTTAGAGAAACTATTATTAAGGTCAACTTTCTCACCACATTGTGATCATTTATATTCCATTTACTAATCTATATAATAAAGTAGGAAGATTTTTGAATCTTCAACATATTTTGTCTTATTATGACATTTGGACAACTTAGATCTATTCAAGCTACAAAATAATGGCAAAGATGTATTTTTTAAAAAATATCATACGTGTATATTTTTTACTTTTCCGCTTCTCTCTTACTTTTTTCTTTTCTTACTATCCTTCCATGATCTCATGAATAATCTCAACCTTCCTCCCTCCCTCCCTCTTTTCTTTTTCTTTTTTATTTTTTTATTTTTTCCCATCTTTTTATTTTTCTCTCTATTTGTTTATTTTTTTTAATTTCTCCTTTTCGTTCACTTGTTTTTATTTATACCGTGCTGAAAGGCACGAACATACACTAGTATATAAATAAATCACAAAATATGCTTATAGATCTCATATAATATGAGATTGTACATGTGTGCCATGATTTATTTCTGTATTAGTAGCATTGTTGTTTCGAGTTTATACAATAATCTGAGAGAGAGAGAGAGAGAGAGAGAATCCCCCAATCCAAGTCCAGAGCTTGTTGAAATTTATTTCCAGTTTCAAAGTATAAATGCTCTTCCCGAAGGGTTCCCAATGTTCTCAACTCAAGTGATAATTCTGTGAGTCAGTAAGGCACTGCAGAACAACACACATTGATGATGAAACTCATGGGGTTCATAAAATCTCTGCTAAGTGGCTCAATCATTGTTTCACATGAATATTCCAATGAACATTTTTAACCCTCAGATCGAAGATGTAAAACAGTACAAAAGAAACACTTTCTGCAAAAGAAATAACCACTAATATTGCGATACTTGATATATAAACTACATAATATCACCATCTTTTTTTTCTTTTCTTTTTTTCAATACCAATTTTGATTCGTAAGCTAGAAGTACTATTCCACGGCAAAAATCAGAGACATAAAATTCACTCATAACAAGAAGTCTGAGATTGTATACAAGATTCTAGCTCATAAGTTGGTCCACAAGATGATAAAAGCAGATTAACAGGACAAGCTCACTAACATCCTTGTATTACTAAGATAAAAGCCTAAGCTATATTTACTCTGAGAAATTCTTCAATGTGGATAAGACACTAACTTCGGCCTCAACAATTAAAGTATCCTTCACAAGGAATCCCTTAGAAGCATCATGGAGGTCAGTTAACGACAAAACTGAACTGCGGCCCCAGCCGAAGGTTGGAGCAAAGAAGCATTTTGTACCTGCAAGACAGTAGTTGGACAATTATTGTTTGATAACCCAAAGGATCACCATAAATGCAAAAATCATCATCTCCAGAAAACAAATGGAATCTCATGGATATGATTTTTTTATTTTTGGGTTAGGTGAGGTTAGCTTCAGACTGGAGTCATGAATATTTTGTATTTAAAAACATAAATTAGTAATGATCATGTCATCAGTGGCACCAAGATCACCCGATGAACAAAAAAATGGTGGAAATGTAACTTTCACCTGTAATTTCAACATGTTGGCCGTGATATTGGTTCCTTATGAGCAGCTTGTATTTTGCATATGTTTTTCGATCAAGAGGAAATGTTACCCAATCATCTAACGACAAAAAGACGGACAAGCATTTGTCCTTTGCCCTTGAATCTCCTTTGGGATGGAGCTGTAACTTCCTGGTTTTGTTATAGGAAGTCATAAAAAGCAGTTAATTGTTAGATTATCAATCTGCTTATTGTAATTGAGAGGAGAGAAGTTAATGATTGCATACCACTTCCGATTTCCAATCGTGAAGACTTTAGAATAATGAGTTTTGCCATCTAGAGATGAGAAGTTATCAATCTTCCAAGTGTAAGTATTGTCAAGTCCCTTCAATACAGTTACACACTCTCCTCTGCCATTATAATTTATAACAAGAACTTCAGCCCCAAACACGCAAGTGTCGTGGATGAGGTATCCATTAGCAGCATCATTAAAAGTACCAAGTGGGAGTAATTGGGCAAAACCCCACTTGGTTTTCATCCTATGAAAGCGTCTAACCTTCCCATTGGCATCTGAGCATTGGAATGGAATAAAATCAGGGGTGTAGAGTAATGCACGAGGATGAAAATTTAAAAGCCTTAACCATGTTCAAATGAGATTAAATAGTTACTAAAGAATCCAACTACCTTGGATGGTCATGTACTTGTCTTGAATCTGATCATACACTAACAATTTGAAGTTTACATTGACCTCCCAACCAAGGGGTAACTCACTAGTCTCAGCGATTACCAAGTACAGAGAGATGTGTCCTTCCCCATTTCTTTCTTTATCACCATTTGGGTGGAGACACAATTTCCTTTAACGCGAAAGAAGAGTCAGCTTATATATATGTCTTAATTGGAATGAAAAGAAAAACTACACAAAAAATATTTTATTAAGTACTCAACCATTTGTAGCCACCGGCTTCAAAAATATCTGATTCATAATTCTGCACTTCAGCATCCAACAATAACTGTGCGAGTTCTGAGAATGACTCAATCTTAAGAGTGTAGTGAGCTGGTGGTATATCTCTCAACGATCTTGCTACATCTGCAAAATGTTAAAAGAAAACTAATTTGTTCTGTATTTGTATAATTCAGCCTATGATGCATGGGTTCTTTTAAATATATGAAATACTCGTGTCACACACATGACGTCATAAAGGTTCTACTTGAATAAATTGCCAAAAGAAGTCATCTTTTTCCATGGCAATAATAATTAAAGAATCTCACTGTTTGCATAATGGGAAAAACACAACATAAAATAATAACAAATATAAAGTCATAAGAGTAGAGACTTTATTCTTTCTTGATCACACCTTACACTTAGCCTCTTCAACACAAACATATATATATATATATATATATATAGAAGCTCATAACCGACTCGACAAAGTCAGCAAAGAACAAGAAACTTTTTTTTTTTATAAAAATTTTAAAGCCATTTCATCACATCATGTTTCTCAATTCTTCTCCATGCTTCTACTAATTACCATTTGTCTTTTACCAAATACAAGAGGCAGTGGAGAAGTTCTAACTCCTTCCATATGTTTTTTTTTTTTATTAAATAAATTTCACAACATATATTAAATAAGATTATATTTACAAAGTATAATTTTTGAATATTAAAATACCTTGTGCATAAAATATGCACCAACAGTATGTATGTATGTATGTATGTATGCATGTATGTATTTACAGTATAAATGTTGTTAACAGTACTAGTAAAAATTTGTGTATTACCCTATATAAAATCAAAGAGTCTCTTGAATACTTCTCATTCTCAATCACCAAACAATTTGTTGATTAGCTTCATAATTTCAGCATGACAATCAGTTAAATTTTTATAAAACCCATTGAACCCAAAACACAAAACCCTAATCGTTTGAGGAAGGCACAACAATGTTCAGAGGAAAGGAATGCAGGGGAGGAGACGATGACAACAAAATGGGGCTTTTTTCCATTTTCTTGGCTCAACCACTGATTGGTGGCCTGTAAAAGATGGCTTTTACGGATCATCCGTATAGAACTTAATCTCCAGACACAGATACAACACTACATATATGTATATGTAGAGAGAGAGAGAGAGAGAGAGAGAGAGAGAGAGAGGTACCAGAGTCGGCATTGTGAAGAGGAGGAATGGGATGGCATGATTTCTCTTCTTCCATGTTGTCTGCAGCCTCTCAACAGGATTTGGGAGAACACTTCATTGCTAAAGTCTACTGCATAGTCTCCGCACCGAAGCCAAGCTTTTATAAAAACCATTTGCCGGGTGGGTGGCAAAAGAATTTGGATTCTCTCATTGAGCTTGGTTCTTGACCTCGGTTCTTGAGGGCCTTTGAGTCCACTTTGAGGTCTGATTTTGATAATCTAAACTGTTCATATTTTAATATTTACTCAGTATAATTTATCTGTAAAAAATCAAATTGATCGGATATCAGAAAGTATGTGTTCAAAAAACTGTTTATTAAAAAATAGTTTGTAGTCCCAGTTTTTCGAACACATACTTTCTGATATCCGATCAACTTGATTTTTTACAGGTATGTTATACTGAGTAAATATTAAAATATGAACGGTTCAGATTATCAAAATCGGTCTTCAAAGTGGACCCAAAGGCCTTCAAGAACCGAGCTCAAGGACCAAGCTCAAGGAGAGGATCCAGATTCGTGGCAAAAAAGCAAACTAAAAAGCAAACCCATTCATATGAAAAATAAAAAATAAAAAATTGCACCACGCAGAAAGTGGGGTTGTTTAACTTTTATTTGTTAGCGATACTGCTTAAATCACTGAATTTTTATTTTATTTTTAGGTGGTAGTTCCAAACACGGCAGAGCTTAATTCCTAAGTATTATTTTAATTTTATAATAATAAAATAAATTATAAACACATCTTTTAAAGTTATTTAAAATATAAATTATCTATTATAATTTTAGAAATTATAAATATTTTATTATCAATTTTTTATTTAATAATTTTGAATAATGTCAGAAATATATTTTAATTAACAATTTTGATAATTTACTATGGGAAATTTTTTTTAAGATCCCTAATAATAGTAATTTACATGATAAAAGATACAAAAAAAAAAAAATAATAATGCCCTAGGTCCCTCAACTAAGAACGTGCGCTTTCTATTTACTTCTTGGACCAACATACCCTTCACAATCAACCGAGAAACTGAACTACATTCCGACGACTCAGTTCCAGTCTTGATATCCAACCATCTTCATGAGCAAAAGAAGAGCAGAATTAGGATTTCATAATCATCTTCACTATCGACATTAGGGTTTCATTATCTTCTGTGAAAATCTTTTTCATTATTTCCTCACAAATTTCTCTAATCCGTTTTTACTGTTCATCGTCATCTCAGTTCATCTTCATCATAGTGTATCTTCATCTCAAGGCATATCAGTTCGTAATTTCGGTTTTATCCTCACTCTGGTAAGTTTTTCTACAATCCAATGAGTTTTTATCTGGAAACACAGTTAATTGCATTTTATATTAGCCTTCCATTAATTAGGGTTTCAATTTCTTAATAAAAGCTACATGAATTTGAAAAATGTTATTTCTCTGCATTTTGAATATATTCTTGAAGATTGTTGTGTGATTTTGTCTGTAAATTTCTCTGGTATTTGCTTGATCTAAGTTTCTCCTTTGAATTTTATCTGGCATGTTTATTCCCCTATTTGTTTTTGTTTATTCCCCTATTTTCTCTAGCATTGTTAATTTCTCTGTATTTCTTTGTGTAATTTTGAAGTTCAATTCATTCAAATTTCTCTGGTTGTGTGAATTTCTCTGAAAATGGAAATTTTCTCTTGTCTATGTCTAGTTTTCTTTGGCCACATTACTTTTCTCCTTTCTGTGTGTCTGCCATGTTTAATTTTCTTTGGTTGTCTGTAAATTTCTCTAGCATTTTAATATTTTGTGACTTGCTAGATTTATGTTTCTTTTTTGCAAATTTGTCTGTCATGTTTATTTTGTTCAATTCTTATTTTCCTCCAAATTTCTCCGTCATGTTTATGCTACTGAGATGAATTTATCTACGAATGGAAATTTTTTCTTGTCTATGTCTATTTTTCTCTGGCATTTATAATTTTCTCTAGCCACATTACTTTTCTCTCTTCTGTGTGTCTACCATGTTTAATTTTCTCCGATTGTCTGTAAATTTGTCTAGTATTTTAATATTCTGTGGCTTGCTAGATTTATGTTTCTTTTTTGAAAATTTCTCTGTTATGTTTATTTTGTTCAATTCTTGGTTTCCTCCAAAATTCTCTGTTGTGTAATTTTTTGTGGCATGTTTATGTTGCTTTGTTTATTTTCTCTTGCTAATTGTGGAATGTAAATTTTCTCTGTCTTGCCATGTTTAATTTTCTCTGGCATGTGTAATGTTCTCTGGCATTTTAATTTTCTGTGGCTTGCTACATTTATGTTTCTTTTTTAAATTTTCTCTGGCTATATTTTACTTCTATATATAATTTTAAAAATTATTAAAAATTTCTCTAGCATGTTTATTGTCACGACCCCATTCCGCCCCTAGTAGAATGGTGCCATGATGGCCAGTAATCCGAGATTACCAAAGGCCAACTTACAAAGTCACACACAATTAGAGTATACATATGGGGCTCACATGTGCGGAAGCAGTAAATTTAAATCTAATTAGTCCATAAGAGCTATGCATAAATCAAATGAAATGACATACATCATGATATGGTTTACAGCTTGAATACAAATAAAGTAAAGTGCATGTTACATCTTGATCAAAAAGCTTCTCAAGCCGAAATATACAAAAGACATGAATTACAAACTAATAAACATAATCTTCAAGATGCTAGCAAAACATGATTCCAAAACAACTTGCAAATAACATCTAGGCATCATCGCCTTCTTGCTCGTCACCTACATATATATAAGGAGAGGGTGAGCTTGGATACTCAGTGAATGATATTAGTAATAAAGGTTTGAATGAATGATATTCGAGATCTTTATCAAAACAATACATAGCATATCTTGTACAAAATCAAGGGATGAACCAAGTTCATCTATCAAGTCTTTCAAAGCTTCAAGGGATGCTTACTAGCATCAATATAATACAAGGGATGACATTCCTGACAAAACAAGGAAATAATCGACCCGGAATCGATTAGACAAACCCACCCACACAAGGCCGTCGGTGGCAAGGGAGATATCTCAAACAAGGGTACTAGTTGCATTATAGTCCCTTAGCACTAAGGACTTTCCAAGAATGTCATCAAAACAAGATAGTACTTGATACAAAACTAGGAATAATCATTCATACTTGAACAAACACTTTTCCAAAACGAAACAAGCAAAGCTTTTATCAAAACATTAGAACATAGCTTTATTAAAAATACCATTCACATAGCTCTTCGGGTGTAGGGCTTAAGGCAAGAATCCAAGACCCACAAATACATGGCAAGGTCCACTGAATGTATTTCAAGAAGACAAGAAGGAATGCTCAAAAGATGGCTATGCAATGCATCCCTAAAACAAGCTTTACATAAGAGTAAATGATCCCGGCATTTCTTTCAAAACTAAGTCAAGACAAAGCAAAACATGTGCTGGGAGTTAAAACACTGTTTTTCATCTCGGGAAAACATGCTGGGTACCAACCAAGTCTTGGCCGAGGTCCCACACCTCTTGGCCGAGGTGTGGTTCCGGTGACCACATTCAAGGAAATGAAGTCTGGAAAATCTGGGTTTCCTTTTGAAGAACATGAATACAAAAAATCATAATTTCTTTATTCAAAATCTGAGATTTCATGATATGAGTTCAAAAACATGGACCTGGGTACCCATACTTGAAGATTCCATGAAAACAAACACAAAAACATGGAACTTGTTATAAACTTTCGGATCAAAACGTGGGTTTTTCTTGAAGAGCACAAGAATATCATTTTCTCTTTCTAAAACAACTTTAAATCAATGCATGGCTCATGAATCATGCTAGATCATGCAATGCGATCATATATATACAAAGAACAACCAGAGAAGATCAAGATTCTAACCTCAAAACACAGATCAAACGGTTCAAACTCTAAGGATCAAGCTTGGAAATGTACTTCTCTCTCAATGACTCCTTCTTCCTCTTCCTAGAGCTTCTCTCTCTTCTAGGGCTAAGATATATAGCACATGATATGTTTTCTCAACTGCCGGCTGACTTAACCCTCTGCTGGGACATGTGACAACGTCTAGTTGGGTTTCCTCAAAAAGTGACTGAATGACAAGACAAGAGCATGACAAAGGGTGTACAACAAGTAAGGTGACAAAGGCACTTTGACAAGGCAATGACCTCGGATTAGGACATAGGCTTCGGGCAAGAAGGTTTCAATGATCTCGGCTAGGAAGGATAACACTTGGCCTAGTTGTGCCACACCTCGGCCTAGATATGCCACACCTCGGTCTAGGTCATACCAGTCTAGGAACAAGATCACTAGGTGCAAGGATCAAGGATGTTGGATGCCTAGATGGTAAAATCTCGGCCTAGGTGATGCACACCTCGGCCTAGATAATGACATCTCGGCCAATATGCCAGGTGAAAGTAGAGGTCAACCGAAGTGGTTCCAAGATGGTCCTAGGTGTAAGAGGTTCAAAGGAGTGACCTAGGCTTAGCGCACCAAGCAAGGAACAAAGCATTCAAGCAATACTCAAGCAAATCACATAAGCACAAAACAAGACAGGGACCTTTACTTTAGGCAAAACAAGTCAAAATCTACAAATGCAAGCTTAACAAAACAAAATCATGTAGATGCACATGAGCATGTCTAAGACGAGGATGAGGGTCATTACATTTATGTTGCTTTGTTTATTTTCTCTAACATCTAATTTTCTGTGTCTAATTTTCTCTAACATTTATAATTTTCTCTAGCCACCTTAGTTTTCTCCCTTATGAGTAATTTTCTCTAACATGTTTAATTTTCTCTGGGATTTAATGTTGACATCTTTATGTTTTCATTGTCTAGAAATAGAAAAATGCAAAAGCAGCAAAACACCAGAAACACCAACGAAGAAACAGAAACTCTCTGAGTCTGGCAATTATGATCTTAAATCAAAAGGTAACAAAACACCACAACCTCCTTGCCAAAAAATAGAAGTCAAAGTTGAAGAAACAACAAGCATGAAGATGAATACGCCAACTTCAAACGACTCAAGCTCAAAGGGGAAAAAACCTGTTAAACTCCAAAGGAAAAGAACTAATTACAGCATTCAATACCGATCAAACCTATCATATGTTGTCTCATTTTTTCAAACACTTAAATTCAATTCAAACCAAGTTGTAGAGCTTCAAAAGACCCCATTCTGGTATTTGATCCAAGCTCTAATAACGGGAAGGATGGATCCAAGGAAGTGTAGAAAATCAGATGATGATGTAGTTGCAATCATCCAAAGATACAATGAAAAAACAAAAGCATTCACAATTGGTAGGAAGAACTTGACCTTTACAACCAATGACATGACCTTGATTTTTGGTTTGGAAGGTGGACAAGGCGCTATGTCATTAAGATACTCAAAGAAGCCAAACACACCATTCCTAAGGCGAAGATTCCCAAAGGAAATAAGGCTCACGGGTCCTATTCTAAAGAAGGCATTGATCAAAGCAATTAAAGGGAAGCAACCACATGACTTCAAAGATATAGCAATCATTGTTACCTTGTACTTGTGTCTCACCCTATTTTTTGCAACAAGTGGGAATTCAATAGGGTGGGTTTTTATCAAGTACGTGGAACCGCTTGAGTCAATGAAGAAGTATGATTGGCCAGAAGGAATAACAACAACATTGATCAATTCTATAACATCATTGCACAAAACTCCAGAGAAAGTTACAGGGTGTGTCATTGCATTGCCGGTAAGTAGAATTTCCATTTCCATTTACAGTTATGATACTTACAAATTTGTGTGTTTAGTAAAATTTAAATACTTCAATTTCCATCACAGTATTGGCTATGCGAACATGCAACTATCATTGACTCGAAAGACAGTAACACATCAGAATTCCCCAGATGTGCCCAGTGGAACCTGCAAAGCTTGACCAAACAGTTGTAGAAGACACCAATCGAATCTCTTGCACCTCAACAGGTTAGATTTCTATCACCACTCAAGTCTCAGAGAAATTCCAAAAATTCTCTGACCACTGGTTTGTTTCCCTCCTTGTCATCAAAATTTATAAACCAGTGTTAATCAAAATTTATCTACAATTTTCTCTACAATGTAGTAACTTATATGGAATAACTTATGTGGCTTGACTAATTGAGATCAATTTTCTCTTAAATTTCAATTTATGTTGCTTGTTTGATTAACACTGGTTTATTTCTGCCTCGTAAAGAATTTTCTCTGGAATCCAAATTTCTCTAACCACAATTATAATAACATTAACTTATATGCCTTGATTGATTTTCTTTGATATCTGAATTTTCTCTGACCCATAACATTATGTTGCTTGTTTCATAATTTTCTCTGACCCAGAAAATTATGTATCATGTTACAGATAGATAAAGAGGAACTAGTTAAAAGCCCATCAAAAGAGTTTTGTCTTGGTAAAAACAAAAAGAAAGAAGCAAAAAAGGCATTGGCCAAATTGAAGCAGACATTAGAAGATTCATTTGAAGAAGAATGAGGGAATAAAGAAGGAGAAGACAACAAAGAAGAACAAAAAGCAAGCAATGGAGAAGAAGATCAAGAAAACAGTGTAGAAGAGGAAGCCAAAGAAGAAAATGAAGAAGTAGAACACAAAGAAGAATATGAAGGGAAAGAAGAAGAAGAAGAAGAAGAAGACAACGAAGAAGAAGATGAAGGCACTAAATCTAAAGAGGAAGAAGAAAACAATGAGGAAAGGGATGAAGAAGAAAATAATGAGCGGATGAACCAACATCATGATAGCATTTGTGGCTCAACAATGCAACAACCTCAAGAATCTTAGGAATCAAAAGATGCTTAAATTACTAATTTGCATGAAAGACTAAAGGCACTTTCTAAATCCAAAATAGAGGAAGAGAAAAATTGGAATCAATTGCTTGAAGAAATGGACATTGCAATAAGAACCTTGACATCAAATAATTCAAAAATTCAAGAAAAAGACATCACAAACTAAATGAAACTAAGGATGATGGAGGTTCAAAAAGATGATGATAAAAAAACAATTCAACAGCTGAGACATTCAATTTCAGAGCTTGAAACTGAATATGCTAGATTGCATGAGCAAATTCAAGAACTATCTGTCCAACTAGCAACACAACCTTACCAAACACCAACACAAGTTGAACCCCAAGGTCAGTGAAAATCTAAAACCACAAAAACTTATGTTCATGAGTCAACATGACTCAGAGAAATTTCTATTTACTAAAATTTTCTCTGTCAATGGTAATTTTCTCTGGAATTTAAACTTCTCTGACCACATTAGTTTGGCCAGTTTGATTTCTGCTGCTTATTTGATTTTCTTTGTCTATTTGCTTCCCCGTGTGTAATTTTCTATAGATTTTGTAACCTCTTTGACCACGTTGATTTTTGGGGCTTGTTTGATTTTAACTGTGTATAGTTGGAATGGAAGTGGAACAACAAAAAATAACCCAACAAGAAAAAGTGGCACACAAACAACAACCAAAACAAAAGACAAAAGTCTATAGTAACTGGAAAATATTGAATCAAATAAATTTACATATTGAAATATGATCTGTTACTTCAAAGAAATTTAACTTTTACTGATATTTTCACTGTCTACAGTGAAAAAGATCCTACATCAATGATAAAGAATTTATATACAAAAGAAAGGAAAGAAAAGCAAGATCCAGACTTTCAATATCCCATAATTGTGAAGATCACTAGAGGTTCAAAGCAAGCTGCAAAGCCAATAGAGCAAACCACCAAAAACAAAGAAGTACTTGATGCCAATGACTATGTCTTGCCTCAACCAACAAGCGTCAGAAAATCTTGGGTTTTTCCACAAAGTCTACTGGTTGCAAAATTGGTAAAAGAACATGTCAAAGATATCTTCCAACACATATCAAATGTGTCTGGACTAGAGTAAGTACAACAAATAAAATAGAAGATAACAAACATCAATTTACTAACTTATATTGCATTAATAACTATTAAATCCCTTCTTTGTCATCTTGTAAGGCTTTCATCTGGACAAGTGAGTTGAATTTCATTACTTTTGAAGATATTGGAAACCCAATAAAGGAAAAAGAAATTGCCAACAATGTAAGTCTTTCATCAAATTTCTCTGCAATGTTCCATCAGTCTTTATAAACCAATGTTACACTTATAAATGATATTTTTCAGGTCATTGATGGTTATGTAGAGATACTATTTGCCGACCAAAAGAGAAAAGGACAACAAGAAACTTAATTTTTTTTCACATGCATGAGCTTGGTATGTTACTACTCTTTTATTTGATTTTCTCTGGAATTTACTTACTACTTTCTCTTGTTAAGATACTTCTTGAAGCCAGTTGTGTCACTTGTCTAATTTTTTCTGGCTAGTTGTGTGCATTTAAAATTTCTCTGTGTGTATATTTTTGAAATTCCTATTATTTCAAGTTTCTCATAACCATTTTTTGATTTTCTTTGACTGTAGAACTTCATCAAGATGATAGAAAATCAAACTTTCCAAGTCTCATTGTTTGACAAGCATCTTGAAACCGCATGGAGGAACTTCAGGTTCCTCTATTTCCCAATAAATAGCGGGGGCAATGAGAAGTCAACTAATGGAAATCACTGGACCTTGCTTGTCTTGGACAATCAAAACAATTTATGGAGGTACTACAACTCACTAAGGCCAAGGAAGGATGATGCACACGACAAATATCTCAAAGATACAAAACAATTGGTAACGAATGCAAATTTCTCTGATCCATGATAATGTTTATGTGATGATAATTTTCATAGAATCCCATTAATTTGTGTCTTTGTGTCCTTGTGTGTAAATTTCTCTGTTATTTAAAAATTATTTTTCTTGCAACAAGATTATGTGGAGAATTTTTTGAAAACTTGCCTTGAAAGAGAGGCACAATCACAACCCTCTTTCAAATTGATAGTTTCACAAAACACAAATTATGACTTTCAATATGTCGACAAGGCTCCACAACAAGCCAGTGCTTCGTAAGTTTCATACAACATCTATAAATAAGATAATCTAATTTGAATGTTTCTCAAAACTAACTATACCTATAATTTGTATGCAGTATGGATTGTGGCCTCTTTGTATACTACATAATGAGACAATATATCAACCATGAACCTATCAGCTCGACATTGTCAACACAAGACGTAAGGTTGATAAGGACAAAAATCATAAAGAGATTTGCGACCGAAGTTGGCCAGTCATGGATAGAACCAATTCTAATACCACTAGAAGAAGAACCAAAAGTATAATAATGAAAGCACACTAGTGAAAGGAAGACAATGCACACAATGTAATTAGGAATAACCCTTCAAATTTTTTTTTTTTCCATACATTGAATGAATGATGATGTTTGACATATATGTATATATCTTTTTTTTTTGACTAATGTAAACTTCAAAATTTCGTAGCTATCAATGGTTAAATATATATATATTTTTTATAATGCATGCTAAGTGGTGATTCTCAACACAATCCACACAGAGAAAATTATGTCTGAAGAAATTTCTCTGGTTTGAAGTTACCAAAATTTCACAGAGAAATTTATCTCGTATCATGCCAAGAGGGTGCCTATATGATTAAGTAATTTGTAATGCACTGTGTTAGTACAAAACAATGCACAAAGTAATTCACCACCATCAAATTCAAAAAACACAATGCACATAGTAATTTTCTCTGCTATTGGCAAATTTCTCTGGATAATTTGACTTCACAAAACACAATGCACAGAGTAATTTTCTCTGCTAGTGGCAAATTTTTCTGGATGAATTCAACTGGTATTATAAACACATTGCCTATGGTATGTTTCAACAAACACAATGCACATAGTAATTTTCTCTGCTATTGGCAAATTTCTCTGGATGAATTTGACTGGTATTATAAAGGCACTCCCAAAGTATGTTTCAAAAAACATGATACAAAAAGTAATTTTCTCTGCTATTGGAAAATTTTTCTGGATGAATTTGATTAGTATTATATACACACTGTCCAAAAGTACATTTCAAAAAACAAAATACACAAAGTAATTTTCTCTGCTACTGGCAAATTTCTCTAGATTAATTTGACTGGTATTATAAACACACTAGCCCAAGTATGTTTCAAAAACACAAGTGCATTGATCTAGAAATTACAGAAATTTTTTTTAGAGAAAATACTAAACACAACGCACTACAGACACGCCATTTTTGTAATAAAATCCATACCCATACAAATTTCTCTCTGTTAACCAACATCGAAAAATGCAACATAAATTCCTCTAATATCCTCAAATGTATTATTCAATCAATAAAATGTATTATCCTCAACCACTACAACAAAAAATGCCTTTGGTGACAGATTGATTTTGTCTCCAAACATCAAATTTTCGTCACTAAAGTGATCTGCGACGAAAAAAATTTGTCACCACGTTTGTGGCCTATAGGTTGTCGCTGAAAGTACCTAGTGACGAAAAACAGTTTCGTCGCCTATTTTTCATTTTTGGCGATGAAATGTGTCGTCTCCAAATGTTGCATTTTTCGTCCTCTAAAACATCAATTTCATCACCAAAACTAAATAATATTTTATTTTAATTGTTTTTGGCGACGAAATATTTCGTCACCAAATAGATTTTAGCGATAAAAGTTTTCCTCACCAATGATATGGATTAAGGTGACAAAAAAATTCATCACTAAAATGAGCAGAAAAGAAAATTATTCAATGACAAAAAAATATTTTGTCACCAAATATTTCAATTTAACGACGAAATATTCAACAAATGTGACGAAATTATTGTTTCGTACTATATCATTAGTGACAAAATTATTCGTCATATTTTTTGAAAAACTAACAGCGACATTTTCATTTCGTCGCTAATAAAAATTAAAAAAATTTAAAAGGGGGGGTACTATTTTCAAATTAAATTTTTTCTTTTCAGTAAAAATTCCCTGTGCATTTGAATAACCTGTTCAATAACCTATGCAATAACCTATCCGATGGCCTATTCAATAACCTGTTCAATAAAATATCTATTACCAATCAATACAAAAATCTGTTCATTTCCATAAACATCACAATCGAATTTCAGCACTACCACAAAAATACAATATGAATTTAGAAACATGTCTTCTAATATCCACAAAAAACATGTCTACTGATATCCACAAAAATATAATATCAACCGCATGCGGATTACCAAACATGTCTCCTAATATCTACAAAAAACATGTCTACTAATATCAACAAAAATAAAATATCAAGTGCGGATTACCAAACAAAAATATAAACAAAAATATAAAATTTACAATGCAACCAAAATACATGTAAGGTAATATGAACAAAAACACAAAATGAGCTAGCTTCTACTCTCCAAATTACCAAACATGTCCATATCAAATCTCCAATCTGCAAAAAAAAGAAAAAGAAAAAAGAATGCAAGTTAGACAATTATTATCTTATCAATTAAATATACAATTTAACATGCATTTTTCGACTTAGTTTTCAAATCGGGAGTCCGGTGCTAGCTCCGTAAGTTTTCACAACTTACATTGGTCCCTCCCGAATTGTTTGAGGTGTTCCGCGGCATTCCCGTGCCTGTTACACAATTTTGGCCCCCGATGGCCTATTTGCAACTTTAAGTGTTGGAAAAATTCATTTTTGGACTTAGTTTTCAAAACGGGAGTCCCGTGCTAGTTCCGTAAATTTACACAAGTTACAACGGTTGCTTCCGAGGTGATTGACGTGTTCTCTGGGCCTTCTCGAGGTTGTTTAACGATTTTGGCCCCCCGATGTCCTATTTTCAAGCTTAAGAGTTGGAAAAAATGCATTTTTAGACTTAGTTTTTAAATCGGGAGTCCCGTGCTAATTTCGTAAGTTTTCACAACTCACATTGGACCCTCCCGAGGTGTTTGAGGTGTTTCTTAGGCCGTCTCATGGCTTTTGCACGATTTTGACCCCCGAAGGCCTATTTTCAGGCTTAAGTGTGAAAAAATGCATTTTTGGACTTAGTTTTCAAACCAAGAGTCCCGTGCTAGTTCCGTAAGTTTCCAAAACTTACTTTGGTCTCTCCCGAGGTGTTTGAGGTGTTCCCCGGGCCGTCTCATGGCTGTTGCACGATTTTGGCCTCCGATGGCCTATTTTTGAAGCTTAAGTGTGAAAAAGTGCATTTTTAGAGTTAGTATTCGAATCGGGAGTCCCGAGCTAGTTCCGTAAGTTTCCACAACTTACTTTGGTCCCTCCCAAGGTGTTTGAGGTGTTACCCGGGCCGTCTTGTGGCCATTCCACGATTTTGGCCTCCGATGGCCTATTTTTCAAGCTTAAGTGCAAAAAAGTGCATTTTTGGACTTAGTTTTCCAACCGGGAGTCCCGTTCTAGTTCCGAAAGTTTCCAAAACTCACATTGGTCCCTCCTAAGGTGTTTGAGGTGTTACCTGGGCCATCTCATGGCTATTCCACGGTTTTGGCCTCCGAAGGCCTATTTTTCAAGTTTAAGTGTGAAAAAGTGCATTTTTGGACTTCGTTTTCAAATCGGGATTCCCAAGCTAGTTCCGTAAGTTTTCAGAACTTACTTTGGTCCCTCCCGAGGTATTTAAGGTGTTACCAGGGCTGTCTCGTGGCAGTTACATGATTTTGGCCTCCGATGGCCTATTTTTCAAGCTTAAGTGTGAAAAAGTGCATTTTTGGACTTAGTTTTCGAACCGGGAGTCCCGTGCTAATTCCGTAAGTTTCCACAACTTACTTTAGTCCCTCATGAGGTGTTTGAGGTGTCACTCGGGCCGTCTCATGGCTGTTGCACGATTTTGGCCCCCGAAGGCCTATTTTCAAGCTTAAGTGTGAAAAAGTGCATTTTTGGGCTTAGTTTTCGAACTAGGAGTCCAAAGCTAGTTCCGTAAGTTTCCACAACTTACTTTGGTCCCTCCCGAGGTGTTTGAGGTGTCACCAGGGCCGTCTCGTGGCTGTTGCACGATTTTTGCCCTTGAAGGCCTATTTTTCAAGCTTAAGTATGAAAAAGTGTATTTTTGGACTTAGTTTTCGAACCCGGAGTCCTGTGCTAGTTCTAAAAGTTTCCATAACTTACTTTGGTCCCTCCCGAGGTGTTTGAGGTGTTACCCAGGCCGTCTCGTGGCTATTCCACGATTTTGGCCTCCGATGGCCTATTTTTCAAGCTTAAGTGTGAAAAAGTGCATTTTTGGACTTAGTTTTCCAACTGGGAGTCCCGTGCTAGTTCCAAAAGTTTCCACAACTCACATTGGTCCCTCCCGAGGTGTTTGAGGTGTTACTTGGGCCGTCTCATGGCTGTTGCACGATTTTGGCCTCCGATAGCCTATTTTCAAGCTTAAGTGTGAAAAAGTGCATTTTTTGACTTAGTTTTCCAACCGGGAGTCCCGTCTAGTTCCGTAAGTTTCACACAACTAATTGGTATCTCCTAAGGTGTTTGAGGTGTTCCCCGGGCCGTCTCGTGGCTGTTACACGATTTTGGCCTCCAATGGCCTATTTTTAAGCTTAAGTGTGAAAAAGTACATTTTTGGACTTAGTTTTCAAACTGGAAGTCCCGTGCTAGTTCTGTAAGTTTTCAAACTTACTTTGGTCCCTCCGGAGGTGTTTGAGGTGTCACCTGGGCCATCTCATGGCTGTTGCACGATTTTGGCTCCCGAAGGCCTATTTTCATGGTTAAGTGTGAAAAAGTGCATTTTTGGGCTTAGTTTTCGAACTGCGAGTCCCGAGCTAGTTCCGTAAGTTTTCACAACTTACTTTGGTCCCTCCCGAGGTGTTTGAGGTGTCACCAGAGCCGTCTCGTGGTAGTTGCATGATTTTTGCCCCCGAATGCCTATTTTTCAAGCTTAAGTATGAAAAAGTGCATTTTGGGACTTAGATTTCGAACCGGGAGTCGTGCTAGTTCCGAAAGTTTCCACAACTTACTTTGGTCCCTCCCGAGGTGTTTGAGGTGTTACCCGGGGCGGTCTCGTGGCTATTCCACGATTTTGGCCTCCGATGGCCTTTTTTTCAAGCTTAAGTGTGAAAAAGTGCATTTTTGGACTTAGTTTTCCAACCGGGAGTCCCGTGCTAGTTCCGAAAGTTTCCAAAACTCACATTGGTCCCTCCCGAGGTGTTTGAGGTGTTACCCGAGCCGTCTTGTGGCTGTTGCACGATTTTGGCCTCCGATGGCCTATTTTCAAGCTTAAGTGTGAAAAAGTGCATTTTTGGACTTGGTTTTCCAACCGGGAGTCCTGTGCTAGTTCTGTAAGTTTCACAACTTAGTTTGGTCTCTCCTGAGGTGTTCCCTGGGCCGCCTCGTGGCTGTTGCACGATTTTGGCCTCCGATGACCTATTTCAAACTTAAGTGTGCAAAAGTGCATTTTTTGACTTAGTTTTCAAACTGGAAGTCCTGTGCTAGTTCCGTAAGTTTCCAAAACTTAGTTTGGTCCCTCTTGAGCTGTTGAGGTGTTCCTGGGCATCTCGTGGCTGTTCCCTGGGCCGTCTCGTGGCTGCTGCACGATTTTGGCCTCCGATGGGCTATTTTCAAGCTTAAGTGTGAAAGAGTGCATTTTTTGACTTAGTTTTCGAACCAGGAGTTCCGTGCTAGTTATGTAAGTTTCCACAACTTACCTTGGTCTCTCCCGAGGTGTTTGAGGTGTCACACCGGCTGTCTCATGGATGTTGCACGATTTTGGCCTCCGATGGCTTATTTTCAAGCTTAAGTGTGAAAAAGTGCATTTTTGGACTTAGTTTTTGAACCTGGAGTCACGTGCTAGTTCCGTAAGTTTCCACAACTGAATTTGGTCCCTCCCAAGGTGTTTGAGGTATTACCCAGGCCGTCTCGTAGCTGTTCCCTGATTTCGGCCTCCGATGGCCTATTTTTCAAGCTTAAGTGTGAAAAAGTGCATTTTTGGACTTAGTTTTCGAACCGGGAGTCCCGTGCTAGTTCCGTCAGTTTCAACAACTTACTTTGGTCCCTCCCGAGGTATTTAAGGTGTTACCCAGGTTGTCTCGTGGCTATTACACGATTTTGGCCTCCGATGGCCTATTTTTCAAGCTTAAGTGTGAAAAAGTGCATTTTTGGACTTAGTTTTTGAACCGAGAGTCCCGTGCTAGTTCCGTAAGTTTCAATAACTTACTTTGGTCCCTCCGAAGGTATTTGAGGAGTCACCCGGGCCGTCCCATGACTGTTGCACGATTTTGGCCCGTGAAGGCCTATTTTTCAAGCTTCAGTGTGAAAAAGTGCATTTTTGGACTTAGTTTTCCAACCGGGAGTCCCGTGCTAGTTCTGAAAGTTTCCACAACCTACTTTGATCCCTCCCGAGGTGTTTGAGGTGTCACCCGGGCCGTCTCGTGGCTGTTGCATGATTTTGGCCTCCGATGTCCTATTTTCAAGCTTAAGTGTGAAAAAGTGCATTTTTGGACTTAGTTTTCAAACCGGGAGTCCTGTGCTAGTTCCGTAAGTTTTCTCAACTCACTTTGGCCCTCAAAGGCCTATTTTTTCAAGCTTAACTGTGAAAAGTGCGTTTTCAGACTTAGTTTTCCAAACCGAGAGTCCCGTGCTAGTTCGTAAGTTTCCACAACTTACTTTGGTCCCTCCCAAGGGTGTTTGAGGTGTCACCCGGGCCGTCTTGTGGCTGTTGCATGATTTTGGCCCTGTGGCTGTTGCACGATTTTGGCCCCCGAATGCCTATTTTCAAGCTTAAGTGTGAAAAAGTGCATTTTTGGACTTAGTTTTCAAACCGGGAGTCCCGTGCTAGTTCCGTAAGTTTCCATTACTCACGTTGGTCCCTCCTGAGGTTTTTGAGGTGTTTCCCGGGCCGTCTCGTGGCTGTTGCACGATTTTGGCCTCCGATGGCCAATTTTCAAGCTTAAGTGTGAAAAAGTGCCATTTTGGACGTAGTTTTCCAACCGGGAGTCCCGTGCTAGTTCCGTAAGTTTCCATAACTCACATTGGTCCCTCCCGAGGTGTTTGAGGTGTTACCTGGGCCGTCTCGGCTGTTGCACGATTTTGGCCTTCGATGGCCTATTTTCAAGCTTAAGTGTGAAAGAGTGCATTTTTGGACTTAGTTTTTGAACCGGGAGTCCCGTGCTAGTTCCGTAAGTTTCCACAACTTACTTTGGTCCCTGCCGAGGTATTTGAGGTGTCACATGGGCCGTCTCGTGGCTGTTGCACGATTTTGGCCTCCGATGGCCTATTTTCAAGCTTAAGTGTAAAAAAGTGCATTTTTGGACTTAGTTTTCAAACCGGGAGTCCCATGCTAGTTCCGTAAGTTTCCACAACTTACATTGGTCCCTCCCGAGGTGTTTGGGGTGTTTTCCAGGCCAAGTCGTGGCTGTTCCACGATTTTGGCCTTCGATGGCCTATTTTCAAGCTTAAGTGTGAAAAAGTGCATTTTTGGACTTAGTTTTCAAACCGGAAGTCCCGTGGTAGTTCCGTAAGTTTCCACAACTCACATTGGTCCCTCCCGAGTGTTTGAGGTGTCCCCGGGCCGTCTCGTGGCTGTTGCACGATTTTTGCCCCCGAATGCCTATTTTCAAGCTTAGTGTGAAAAAGTGCATTTTTGGACTTAGTTTTCAAACCGGGAGTCCCGTGCTAGTTTCGTAAGTTTCCACAACTCACATTGGTCCCTCCGAGGTGTTTGAGGTGTCCCCGGGCCGTCTCGTGGCTGTTGCACGATTTTGGCCCTGAAGGCCTATTTTTCAAGCTTCAGTGTGAAAAAGTGCATTTTTGGACTTAGTTTTCTAACCGGGTGTCCCGTGCTAGTTCCGAAAGTTTTCACAACCTACTTTGGTCCCTCCTGAAGTGTTTGAGGTGCCACCCGCGCCGTCTCGTGTCTGTTGCATGATTTTGGCTTTCGATGGCCTATTTTCAAGCTTAAGTGTGAAAGAGTGCATTTTTGGACTTAGTTTTCGAACCGAGAGTCCCGTGCTAGTTCCGTAAGTTTCCATAACTTACTTTTGCCTCAGAAGGCCTATTTTTCAATCTTAAGTGTGAAAAAGTGCATTTTTGGACTTAGTTTTCAAACCGGAGTCCCGTGCTAGTTCCGTAAGTTTCCACAACTCACATTGGTCCCTCCCAGGTGTTTGAGGTGTTCCCAGGCCGTGTGGCTGTTGCACGATTTTGGCCCCGATGGCCTATTTTCAAGCTTAAGTGTGAAAAAGTGCATTTTTGGACTTAGTTTTCAAACCGGGAGTCCGTGCTAGTTCCGTAAGTTTCCACAACTCACATTGGTCCCTCCCAGGTGTTTGAGGTGTTCCCTGGGCGTCTCGTGGCTGTTGCACGATTTTGGCCTCGAGCCTATTTTCAAGCTTAAGTGTGAAAAAGTGCATTTTTGGACTTAGTTTTCAAACCGGGAGTCCCGTTCTACTTCCGTAAGTTTCCACAACTCACATTGGTCCCTCCCGAGGTGTTTCAGGTGTTTCCCAGGCCGTCTCGTGGCTGTTGCACGATTTTGGCCTCGATGGCCTATTTTCAAGCTTAAGTGTGAAAAAGTGCATTTTTGGACTTAGTTTTCAAACCGGGAGTCCCGTGCTAGTTCCGTAAGTTTCCACAACTCACATTGGTCCCTCCCGAGGTGTTTGAGGTGTTTCCTGGCCGTCTCATGGCTGTTGCACGATTTTGGCCTCCGATGGCCTATTTTCAAGCTTAAGTGTGAAAAAGTGCATTTTTGGACTTAGTTTTCAAACCGGGAGTCCCGTGCTAGTTCCGTAAGTTTCCACAACTCACTTTGTCCCTCCCGCTTATTTTCAAGCTTAAGTGTGAAAGAGTGCATTTTTGGACTTAGTTTTCGAACCGGGAGTCCGGGGCTAGTTCCGTATGTTTCCACAACTTACTTTGGTCCCTCCCAAGGTATTTGAGGTGTCCCCCAGGCTGTCTCATGGCTGTTGCACGATTTTAGCCTCCGATGGCCTATTTTTAAGCTTAAGTGTGAAAAAGTGCATTTTTGGACTTAATTTTCGAACCGGGAGTCCTTTGCTAGTTCCGTAAGTTTCCACAACTTACTTTGGTCCCTCTCGAGGTGTTTGAGGGTGTCATTCGGGCCATCTCGTGGCTTTTGCATGATTTTTGCCCCCGAAGGCCTATTTTTCAAGCTTAAGTGTGAAAAAGTTTATTTTTGGACTTAGTTTTCGAACCGGAAGCCCCGTGCTAGTTCCATAAGTTTCCACAGCTTACTTTGGTCCCTCCCGAGATATTTGAGGTGTTACCTGGGCCGTCTCGTGGCTGTTACACGATTTTGGCCTCCGATGGCCTATTTTCAAGCTTAAGCGTTAGAAAAGTTCATTTTTTGACTTAGTTTCATGCCTACATGTTAGAATAGTGCAAATTTCAAAGTTGTTTTCTAATTGGGAGCTGCGTGCATATTTCAGTGTTTATGATGTTTCTCGGGCTTTTACATGCATATTTCACTATCTTAGTTGAAGAAGAAATTTCTACATAGAAACATAATATACTAACCAAGAAGCTTGTCCATCAGAATCTAAACTTTCCCCACTCTCAAAATTTCTCATCATACATTTCTGCCTCAAACACTCTATGATACTTTGTATCTTCTTGCTTTGTTTCTTCTCTGACTTTTCAAACCTTTCAATTTGTTCTTTTTGTTGTGCTATTTGCATCTTGAGGTGTTGAACATAGTCACTATTTTCAGTAGGTGCAACAGTTGTATTCACAGAAGAAGAAGGCCTCATGCCGAGTCCTTTCACATAACCTGGCCTTGGCTTAAGCACCTTGACTGACAACTCCTCTGGGGTCAAGGGGATCGTACTAGGCTGCGAGAGGTGTTCTGCTTGCGTTTGTATCATGTTGTCCTATTAATTTGAAATAAATCAAACAAGTATTAGTTATTTTACCCTACACAGCAAAATAAATAATATTATCAAAATTGAAAGACAATTCCTTGTACATACATAATTAACTTGGCTCTCCAATGAAATCCATTCATGCGTGTCCGAATTATAGTGGATGGACTTGTAAAATTCTGCTAAATCGAGCATTTTGCCATTTGCAATTATCTGCTTCATTTGGTTTTCAATGTTATTTCAATTATTTAAATAACAAAGCCTACTAATCCAATAAAATAAATTAGTAGAACGCACCGAGCTGTGTACCCTAACCAGGATTGATTTTGATCCACATCGATATTTTGTTTTCATTTGCATCCTATTATTCACATTAGCTAGTGATTGTTCCTACACAATTGAAACACCATAAAAATAAGAAAAGATAACATTAGTAAGAAGAAACTTAATTTTGATAATTAACATATATATAACATTTTACCTTGAATTTTTTACTATTCCACTTGTCAATTAGAGCTGTCCACTGATTGAGCGTAACTCTTGCAGGCGGGTGGCTTCTCGCGTAATCCTCCCCTCTTGCATCCTTAAGTTGCTTGTATTGTTTGGGCAACTTATAGGTGAAACCACCCAATCGTCGACCAAACTGTGTGTCTAAAGCCTTTGCTACATCAATCCAATTGCCTTGTAGATCAAACTGATCCTGCAAAATAAAAATAAAAATAAAAATTAAAAAGAACCAGAGCCTAAACATGAAAAGAGTTTGTCAATAATTACCGCTAAGCGTTGGATCATCGGCTCCTTATCAACAGCATTCACCTTCTTCCACCTACAAACACTCAGGTTTGGTAACTACGTTTGAACCTCTATACCAATCTTGGAGACTAGCTTAGAGGCGTTATCTCCTACTGGTGCACGAAACTGTTCAGGTATAGGAACTAACATCTTTCCATCCTTATCGACAATGCGATGGGCCTGTATGCCGCATGTCAGGCCACGACCACGTCTGTCATGTGATGCTGTAAGGACATAATATTAATTGAGTTAGTAAGTAAACAAATGCAAGTTAAACCTTAAAAACAACTTTGCAAACTTACCAACGATGCTAGATGCAGTCACCTCATCCTCAGGTTGCACATTATGAGGTGGTAAGGGTTGGGTACCGACCTCCTGACTTGGGGGATCCATTCTTTCCTCTGAGGTGGGAGTTAATGGCCTTGAATGAGACTGTAAACGGAGTCCTGGTGCCATCTCTTGTTCCTGAAAGAACATAATCAAATAGTAAAAATGATATTTAAAATAATTAAAATATATTTTTAAAAAGATATGATGTGTAAGATATGTGAAGAAGAAATGTAAATAGTAAAAGACATGTTCACACACAAATATAAAATAATGTGTATAATACCTCGCGGTCAAAGGAACCCAATGACTCATCATCATTGTCATCCTCACTCTCTGAAGGGTTATACTTAACATCATCATCTACCTCAACCCTAATTCCCTTTTCCCTTGCATTTGCACATTTGGGCTGAACCGCACTCACTAAAGAATTTGTGATATTCTTCACTCCAAGATTATTCATTATCTTATAGTTCTCCTTGATTTGCTTATTTCTTTCTTTCTCGTATTCTGTTAGCTTCTTAGTTCTCAAATCACCTGGTTTCAGCCATTGTTTTTTGCCTCGGACCATTTTCTACAACTATATAACATAATTCAACTTTAATTGAAAAATATAGACAATGTCATCATGCACCATTAAATAAAAGAAGAAAAAGAAGTAACATAAACATATAAAATAAAAATTACATTAATTAGTAACATCTGTTCGAAAATAAAGTATAAAATAAAAATTACATATCATAATCTATATCAGATCCATATCAACATCACGAATGTTATGTTCTTCATCTCCTTCATCATCTCTATTCTCTTCCATTATCTCATCTAATGACCCTACTTCCGAAATAACATTGAATTCAACATCATCCCTACAGTATCGAACAATTGGGTCAATGTCAATTGGAACAACATCAGTAATGTTTTCTTGTTGGAACACATCATTATTTTCTGAAGGATCCAATAATTCTCCATCACTAGCATCTGGAACATCAAAGACACCCCTATATTGCATCCTTTGTACGACATTCCAAGGTTCACCCAATTTGGTATCATTCAGATAGAAGACTTGCTTAGCTTGACTAGGTAGGATAAATGGGTCAGATTGGTACCACCGACTTGTCACGTCAATGCTTGTGCAATATGTATCAAATCGTATTGTTCTGTTTCTACCAGTGTTACCGGTGTTGTACCATTTACACTGGAACAAAATAACTTTTTTTATCACATATGTAGTCAAATTCCAAAACCTTGCACAAGTGACCGTAGAAGTCATGCAATGTTCCTTCATGATCCCCTTGTGTAAGCACACCACTATTCTGACTCGTATGACGGTTGTCTAGATCTCGAGTATGGAACCGGCTGCTATTGATTATGCAACCTGAGTACTCTTTCACTAGCAATTAGGACCATTTGCTAATGACCACAATTCATCAGTTGCCTCTGATGACTCTTCCATTCTCAATCTATTTATCTACAATTACATGTAACAAAAAATAAGTAAATAATTTATGAATGATGACATTTTATAAAACTTTAATTTTGTTTAAGTTGTAAATGTCGAAAAATTATAAATGTTTTACCCTCTCTTTGAACCACTTGGGAAATTCTTGTCGTTGTATGTGGGTTACGTCATGTCCAGCTCGAGTTTGTAATAGCTTTTTGTGTTCCCTACTCCAAAAAAAAAAAAAAAAGTTATTACTACGCAGTTCCGAAAATAAAAAAGCTATGCATGAACATAATTTAATGAAACACATACTCCAAATACTTTTCTATCTCTGGGCTATTGTACAACGCAAACCAATGAGCAATATCACGAATTTCTTGAGACATTTCAGCATCTCGTGTGATTAGACCAAATGGACGTGCAGTTTCTATAAATACTGTCAACCCTTGTTGACGTTCACCACGATCTTCATTTCGTTCTGGTCGATTATGCACGGTTTCAATCCCATCAACATACATTGAACAAAAAGTAATGCACTCTTTGACAATATAAGCCTCGGCAATCGAACCTTCTGGTCAAGTTCGGTTGGTCACATATTTTTTTATTGCTCCAAGAAACCTTCAAGAGAGAACGAATTAGGAGTATAATTACATATGCAACACACTTACGCAAATCTCATTTACAAGTATAAGTGTGAAAAATACCTTTCAATTGGGTACATCCATCAATATTGTACGAGTCCTCCAAGAATAGCCTCACGAGGCAAATGAACAGCCAAGTGGATCATCACATCGAAGAAGGTTGGAGGAAAGATCTTTTCAAGCTTGCATAAAATGTGTATTATACGTTCCTCTAATTTCTCCAGTTCGCTCCGCCTTAGTGTCCTAGAGCATAGGTCTTGGACGAAATTGCCTAACTCAAAAAGTCTTGTGCTAATTTCTTTATCCACGTAACCAAGCATTCCAATGGGAAGAATTCTTTGTATCAGTACATGGCAGTCGTGGCTTTTTAGGCCTATTAGTCTACCATTTCTTGCATTCACTGATTTGGATATGTTTGCCGCATACCCATCTGGATACTTGATAGTTTTTAAAAATTCAAAGAAATCCTCCCTCTCTGCAGGTGTCAATGAAAAGCTTGCTCGAGGCTTGACATATGATCCATCAGGCCGTTGTGTTGCCATAGCTCTTTCTTTATACCCATATCTTCCAAGTCTAACCGTGCCTTGTCTGTGTCATTGTTCTTTCCATCAATGCCTAACATAGTTCCGAAAACATTTTCACTAAAATTTTTCTCCACATGCACGACATCAATGTTGTGTCGAAGTTTTCGCTTTTTCCAATAGGGTAACTCATACAAGATGCTTACCTTTGTCCAATTAGGTGCTTGACGGGGCCTTTTTCTATTACTTGGATGCTTTCCATATATGACACCTGTCACGTTGTCCAACTGGTCTTGTATCTTTTCCATCGGTAACTCCAAAGATCTCTTTCGTTTCTCAATCTTACTATTGTAAGCCCTACTCTTTCGCCTTTCTGGGTGGTCCTCAGGCAAGTAACATCGATGGTTAGTGTACCCTGTCTTACTTCTCAAAGATTCAAAATACGGTTCATCATTGCAAGTGTAACAAGAATAATGACCCTTTGTTCTCCACCCAGATATGTCACCAAATGCAGGCCAATCATGTATTGTCCACAACAAAGCTGCATGCATTTGAAAAGTCTTATTGGTGGAGGCGTCGTAAGTTAATGCACCATTTATCCATAAATCATTCAACTCATCCACCAATGGTCCCATGTAGACGTCAATATCAATCCCTGGTTACGATTCTCCAGGAATAAGTAATGACATCAAACAAAATGGATCCTTCATAACCAACCAAGGTGGCAAGTTGTATGGAATGAGTATGACGGGCCACAAACTATAAGAGTTGTTCATGTTCCCAAAAGGGTTAAACCCATCAACGGCCAACCTTAGCCTCACATTTCGAGGCTCCAAGGCAAACTCGGGATGTTGTGCATCAAATTCCTTCCACACATCACTGTCAGCAGAATGCCTCAATATCTCGTCGTCCACTTATCTGTCTTTGCACCATCTCATGTCCTCAGCCCTCTTCCTTGACATGTACAATCTTTTCAACCTTGGTGTCAAAGGAAGTACCGCAATACTTTATGAGGGATCTTCTTACCCCTTCCACGATTGATCTTGTATCTAGATGTCTTACAAGTTGGACATTTATCTAGTGTTGCATTCTCCTTCCAAAATAATACACAATCATTTATGCAAGCATGAATGAGCTCATATGACAAGCCTAAGTCACGTAGTATTTTCTTAGCTTCATAAGTTGACTTTGGAACCAAATTTTCTTTCGGTAAAAATCTATTTAAAAACTCTAGCATCATATCAACTGACTTATTACTCCAATGATTTGTTACCTTCATATTAAGCACCTTAATCACAAACTTCAACAAAGTATAATTTGTACAATTTGGGAACAGCTCACACTTGGCATCAATCAACAAATAATCAAAAGTCCTCACGTCCTCCCCTTGGGTTGTATCAGTCGATTCCCCTCTTATTCGATCTTCCACTAAGGCTTCAATACCACCTACAATTTCATCACCATCAAGTCGCATCTCATCATCATGGTAAGCCTCGTTTGAAACATGGGGTTCCCCGTGCTGGTGCCATATAGTGTAAGTTTGCATAATCCCATATTGGAGCAAATGAATTTCCACATTTTGAAGATTTTGTCTATAAACATTCACACACTTTATACATGGGCACAACAGATTACCATTCTGGTCTAAAACCCCCCATTGCAAATTGAAGAAATAACTTGACCCCATCATTATATGGTTTACTCATCCTTCCATCAACCATCCTACCTAGGGCAATCCAACTTTTATCCATGTCTGATCACAAATGAAAGATTAGGAACAATATAGTATAGTGTAGACTTGTGTATTTATGAACTAATTAAATTGAAAAATTCAATAAGAACTTCACCAAATATATGTCCAGATCTTTAATGAAGATTCTTATACAAGTTCTAAGGTTATATGCAAGTAAGGAATAAAAACTAACAAAAATGGTCATTATTGATTTTAACATTCTAACACCATTCCTACTGCAATACAAAAGCACAATACTCCACCATTCTAACACCAAAATACTCCAGCAGCAGAACTCCCACATTGAAGGCTACTGATGTTGCACCTACTAACCCAAGGCCCTTCTAACCAGAACAGAAATCCCACAAAAACAAAACCAAAAATGACAGCCACTTCTGAACATAACATTCTAATAAAACAAATCAACCACCAACAGACCAACACCAACCACTGATGACATAAGTTAATATACATAACGTGATCAAATTCACCCACAAGGTTCACATTATTCAGTAATAACAAAATTCATGAACAACGAAAGAGGAACATCAGCTGCTGAAGTTATATATATATATATTATATGTATATAGAGCATATACATTAGAGAAAGAAAATATTAGATAGAGAGAGCATCGAGAGAGAGAGAGAGAGATTAACTATTTAACAAAGGATCCTTGCATGTCCTCTTATTATGGCGACCAATACTCTCACAAAGACTACACTTCATCACCCTTTTAAACTCTCCAGTAGAAACAATTATGTTATTCTTTGGCCTCCCAACTAGTCTCTTATAGGATCATCAATACTACACAGGTTTTTCAACAGTTGAAATTGGGCCAATTGAAAACGAGTATGCTTGATGATACATATCAGAATGAAAAAATGGTTCAACAAATGAATTCAAATTCTTTCCACTCCTAAAAATTGTAGCAACAACATGTTGACATGGATACCCATTTATTTTCTATTTTCGACATGAACAAGTTCTCAACCCAAGACCGAAGGAAAACAATGCACTTCAAACACATTATCAGATGATAAACTCACATTCTATGTCCTCCCATCCATACACTATCCATACGAGGACAGAGAACTTTATTCCATTTACTAGAAAGCAGCCCTCCTATCATACCTCATATTTATGATTTGCAATCGTATTATGTCCACCAAATTTGTTATTGGCAAGTGCCGAGCTTCTTGTATCCATGAATTGAATGGCTCAGTAACATTTGAATAGATTTCACCATAAAGTTTCCCCTCAAAATATGCATCACTCCAATTTTCATATAGTAAACTTCTCAAGAAAACAGTCACAATGACTCCCCCCTCACTTTTTAATTCATTTAACTTGAAATGGAATGATTCCTTTGTTGGCGCATATGCACATTTTGAAAACTTGGACACAATCATCTCCCTAACCAAATTTCTGTTTCCACATGATAATCTATCCCTCAAATTTCTCTTTAGATGTTCAAGACAAAATCCATGATAACAATTAGGGAAAAACCTAACAATTCCTTCCACAATACCACAATGTCGATCTAATATGAAACTTATCACCCTCTCTGATCCCAATAATTCACATAAATGTTCAAGGAATCAACACCAATTGTCTTTATTCTCAGCATCTTTATTCTCAGCATCAACAACAGCAAAAGCTATAGAAAAAAAACCTACAAAACAAATAGGAACAAGCATATTAGATATACACATGCAGAGAAAATTAGAACAATAAACAACCAGAGAAATTTCACACTGCCAAAATCCAAAGAAACTTCACACAGTGGCCAAATCTAGAGAAAATTCACACAGTGGTAACATCCAGAGAAAATTTACTTAGTGACCAAATCCAAAGAAAATTCACACAGTGCCAACATCCAAAGAAAATTCACAGTGCCAACATCCAGAAAAAATTCACACTGACCAAATCTAGATAAAATTCACATAGTGGTACATCTAGAGAAAATTCACATAGTGGCCACCTTCAGAGAAAATTCACACAGTGGCCACCTTTCAAAGTGTCAGAGAAAATTCACAAAACATAACAACAAAAATAAAAAATTCACTCAATTCTCACATGTATAGAAAATTCACATACTTAGAAAAAAATTAGATATATTTACAATTACCTTCATTCTCATCCTTCCTCGTTGCAGCAAGTATAACTCCTTTGTATCATCCTTTTAAAAATGTTCCATCAAGAAACAACAATGATCGACAATATTAGAAACCAGCAATGCATGCATGAAAAGCCATAAATACTCTTTTGAAACACTTGTCATCTTCAAAATCTAACTCAAAATGACTACATGGATTGTTCTTCCATGCCTCATCAAAATACCACCGTAATTGATCGAATGACAAATAAGAGTCCCCATATGTACTACCTTTTGCTTTTTAACCAACCACAATTATAACTGATTGAGACCCCATACTTGTCTTTTATTTCTTTGACAACATCCACTGGACGAGTTAAAGGTTTTGCACTTACCTCTTCAAGTATCAGCCTAGAAACTAAGTGAAAGCAACTGAGGAAAACCCCACTCTGTTGTCATCCCATGAAAGCGATTTACCTTCCCATTGGTATCGGATAATTTAGAAGAATTTAAAACATTTGGTTTGTAGGATGAAAATTTGAAAGGATAAAAAAATATCAGAAAAGAAATTGATAAGTTAATAAGCAATACCTTGGATGGTCAAGTACTTGTCTTGAATTTGATTATAGACAAACAATTTGAAGTTCACTTTGACTTCCCAACCAAGAGGTAATTTTCTTGTCTCTGCAATTACCAAGTACAGAGAGATGTAACCTTTCCCATTTCTTTTTTCATCACCATTTGGGTAGAGAGATAATCTCCTTCAAATTCAATTCAACACAATATACAACACTAAGAATCAGCTTGTGCATAACTTCAACAAAAATGTAGAAGGAAATTTCAGCAACAGAAAGAGAGTAAGAACACTTACCATTTGTAGCCACTGGCTTCAAAAATGTCTGATTCATAACTCTGCACTTCAGTATCTAATAGTGCTTTTGAGAGTTGTGAGAATGGCTCAATCTTGAAAATGTAGTGAGATGGTGGTATGTCCCTTAATGATCTTGTCACTTCTGTGGAATGTTAGAAGAGAGAAAATGTGAAATTAAGTACTAATTAAAACACCCAACTCAGAGAGAGACAGATACCAGAGCTGCCTTTCTCTTCCATCTTCTCTGCCTCTTCACCGAATTTGGACAAAGACTTTTAGAAGGCTAAAAGCAACGAAGACAAGCTTTTATATACAGAGGACTGTCTCATTGCAGAATGGGAGTGACTGACTGGTAAGCTTGGGAAGCTCGTAAATGCAATGCAATTAAAGGTTGTTTTGGAAAGCTAATTTATAATTTTCCAAAACGTTTGGTGTGTTTCTTGATGAGTGAATGGCTTTTGGAATTCATTCCCTTAAACCATAAATAAAAAAAAATAAATAAATAAAATAAAATAAATAAATAAAATAAAATAAATAAATCAAAGTTTAGTTTAGAAAAGGGTTTGAAAATATACTGTATTGAAATTGTATGAATTTGATTTATGGTTTAGTTCAAGTAAAATCTGTCAAAATAAGAATCTTACTCCTTCAACAAATTTTTAACACTTGATTGATGGATGAATTTGGTTTGGTTTAGGAATATAATATAATTAAGTTTTTAGAAAATAATTAATTTAATTACTTGCTCTCTAATAACTTAAGCATTTAGCTTTGGTACCTGAAGCTGTCAATAAATTAAGTTCTCTCACCGAGGCCTACCTAATGATTATTTCATAATGTTATGATTATTACATTTTCTTATCATATTTTTGTTTACAATAGTTGCTAGATTGAATTTTCCTTTCGTAGTTAAAACATTGTATAATCAGTGTATTTGTATTCTTCTTTGAAAAATAATATAATATCCTTCCTTATATTATTATTCTTCAATCCTTTGTCTCATTTTTCATTCCAAAAAAGTCCTTGAATCTTCAAGGCATTAGAAACACATAGTCGTCTGATTATTGATTGATTGGTAAAAAATAACAAGGCAAAGTCCCTGTCGATCTAGGCTTGGCGTTATTTTTGCTAACACCGTGGCTCATAATTTAGAAAAATAAAACTTTGTATGTGAAATGTGACTCAGCTTACTAATAAGATGAGTGCTGTATCAGATTGTAAATTTTGTCTGGTTTGTATAGCACTACTCCTTTTGGATGATTTTTTTTCATAATTATTATTATATAAAATTTTGGTAATAAAAAAGTAGTACAAACCAAACTAGCTTCCTCCATACATGTCATTCCTGGCAAAAAGTAGCCTTTGAACCTCAAATTACCTACATGGATGTGGGCTCAAAAGGCCCTGCCTAAATGGACTCTCGATTATCAAAAAGAAAAAAAAAGAAAATAGCAACAAGATGAACATCCAGTGCCAAATTGCTTTCCTTCTCAGTCCACATTTGATTTTCCTTCAATAATCTGTAACAATCATTTTAACACCTGAGCAAATAACTCTGCTTATGTAGCGATTCTTGAGATATAAAGCATGTAAATTAGCTATTTTTGTTTCAAACTCAATATTAATTTTGGTGACAATATCACCATTTGCAACTGCTAATTATATATCTAATTGGATCTTTAGACCATCTCCATGAATTTAATTCAATCTAACATATTCCAAGGCGAGAATCACAAACAGTAAAAAAATGGGCGCATGATAAAAAGTTCTCACATTGCATAAAAGTTTCTATCTCATAAGTTTGTCCATGCACAAGATATTAACGGATTAATACGACAAGGATAATACTAAAACTTCCTTGTATTACTGGAATAAAAGCCTCGCACATATTTACTTGGAGAGATTATTCATTGTGGATAAGACACTAACTTCAGCTTCAATAATTAAAGTATCCTTCACAAGGAAGCCCTTAGAAGCAGGGGCGGAGGTAGGATTTCTTAATTGGGGGCGCCAAATTAATATTATAAATGTGGATTTAAATAACAAAATAAATAAATAAATATCCACTAGCTATAACCATTTATGAAGCAACAAAGATTAAAATTCTTTATATATTAACACCATGATATACCAAAAAGTGTGTCACAAGCACATATCATCTTTAACAATATACAAAACATTAAATAAATTCAAACATAAAATATACAATTTATATAAACAGATTAAAATTAACAAACATAAAAACAGGGAGACTTACCTTCTATTGAGAAAAAATGAGAAATACTGATGATAGTAATAAGTGAGAACATGTCCAAAAACTGGGAGTCATCTTCTCTACTAATCATAAGGAAAAAACCAAAATAAAAATGAATATCGCATTCTCTATTTATTAACTACATATTTTAATTTTAAAATAAATTAATAAAAACAAACTGAGTTCATGAGTTATTGAATGTCACCTTTCTTTGTCAATTGCTTTCTAAAAGGTGGGTTTTGCCGTTAAGAGTTATTGGTTCTCCTAGTTCATAGCAGGAAAAAAAAAAAAAAAAAAAGAGAGAAAACCCTTTCAAATGAGAGCTCTATTTTTTTTTTTTTTTTTTTGAACTGCTCTAATCTGAGATGTTTGCTTGTTTGTTAAAGCTCCAAACTTCCTCTACAAGCTTGACATCCCATCCCACCACGTGACTCACTTGTGAGTTATAACTTGTATCACATGTGTTAGGACTCTGTGTTGTCAAATTCCATGGACCAAACCCAATGTTGTAATTTTTTAAATTCAGAAGTTGATTCAAACTAGGATTACTTTGGATTTCTCTAAGAAGTTGATTTTCTTCCAAAACTAGGATTACTTTGGAGTCCTTTAAGAAGTTGGTTTTCTTCCAAAAACAGGATTACTTTGGATTTTCTATAAGTAGTTGGTTTTCTCCCAAAACTAGACTACTCATTAATTTTTCCTCCAGATCTTCTTTGTGGTTCTTAAGGTTTATATCTGGGGATATTTTGTTAGTTTCTTTGATGTTTTTATTGAGTATTCAACTCATGGTTTAAAAAAGAGTACATCAAAGGTTTTGTTTGTTAAACAAAAGAGAGAGTTGTTCTTCGGTGGATTCTGAAGAATTCGAGCCTGAAGCTTCGGTGGATTCTGGAGTGGCTCATCAGAAAGACAATTCCATGGTGAAGATGGGATTGGAAGAGGCACATAGAGGTTGGTTCAATTAGGCGTTGTGGATTCGCTAGATAATTGAGAGTATACCTGTGTAATTCCTTTAAATCTTCTTAGTGGATTGTTTTGTGGCTGTTGCCCATGATTTTTTTGATCACAGTTGGAGGTGTCCAATTGTGGTTTTTCCACGTAAAATTGTTGTGTCTCTTTCTCTTGATTGTTTGATTGGGATTGTTATATTCTACTTGAAATTGTTACATAATCACAAATCAACATCTAGAAGGTTTCTAGATTTTTCAACATGACTTTTATTTGTTTTTTAGTTTTTTTTTTATTCACAAATATTTGTTTGTATCATTGGATGAGGTAGGGCCCAATCTTTGAAATGGGAGGGAAAGAAGACCAGAGGTGAATACAAACAAGGGGGGTGTAGACACCCCATTTTAACCGGCCCTAAGACTTGGGCATTTTAGTTTGACCACCCTCACCAAAAGAATCAAATTGAAATTTCAAAAGTCCAAACCTCACCCATTTTGGCCATCACTAATATTTTGGTAATTTGTAGTGTTTTGTAATTTTATATGTGTGTATTAAATTAGGTGTGTGCATATCTTTAGCGTGTTTTATAAATGATAACTATTTTTAAAACAAAAGAAAAGAAAAAATATATATATAAACAAAAGAAAATTGATAAAAAAAAATATATATATATATATAAATAATGAAATGGGGTGGTGGCTTTTTGCAAAAGAAGACATTCTGTGGAAGTGGGTTTGGCCATATGTTTTAAAATCAAAAAAAGAGGAGTGGGTGGGCTAGTGGGTGGAGGAGATAAAAAAATAAGAAGAAAACAAGAAGTGGAGGAGAAAAGGAGAGACACCATTGATGGACACAGAGAAGAGGCACGGTTTTGGTGAGAGAGAGAAAGGAGAGAATACACGGGTTAGAGGAGTGAAGGAGAGGTGAAGGAGAGAAAATGGGTTGAGGAGGAGGAGAGAGTTCTTTAGATGTTTGGGTAGAAACACACACATGGAGAGGAGATACACACAGAAGCCACATGGAGATACCATAGACATGCTTAGAGAGAGAAGACACTCACACACTTGATACACCCCAGCACTCACACGGCTTTGACCCACACAACACCAACCCAGCCACAACTCACATACACCCATCACCACACTCAACACACTCACCCACTCAACACACACCCAAACCAAGCACTCCACACCCAACACAGCACTCCACACCTCACCCATCACCTACGGCATACACCCGCTCACACCTCACCCATCACTCACGACAGACCCAGCACCCCATCACCACCGATCATCACTCCCTCACACCCACACACCATCACACAGCACCAACCTATCACCCACAACAACCGTGGCCACCCTCATCACCATAAACACACACCCAGCTGGCCTCTCTCTCTCGGCCCAGCACCAACACACACACCCACCAACTTCACTCTCCAACCCATGCATGACACCTCCGCATCCACAGACCACCACCTGGACACACACGGCGAGCTCACGGACTGATAGACCACCACCACTCTGCACCGAGCCACCCACACCATCCGTACCTACACCATCCATACACGGTTTGGAGAGGGACAGCACACACACACAGCACAAGACAGAAACCCACCTCTCTCTCTCTCTCTCTCTCTCTCTCTCTATCCCTCTCTCATGACTCTCTCCTATCATACACATACACAGATGCATCTACTCTCTCTCCCTCTCCGATTCTCAATGGCCAATTCTGTTGATGACAGTCCAGTGCAAACCCAACCACCTCTGCATAGAGCAACTCTCTCTCTCTCGCATGAGTTGATTCGGAGATGAAGACATCAACACACAAGCTCTGTACAACTCCGAGGTTACGAAGGGATAGTCATTCTTTCTCTCTCTACACTCTCAGGAAATTTGCACATCATCCAATAGTGATTTCCCTATAAGCCATGCTAGTCAGATTTCAAATCCGTTCCTTGGTTTGCCGTTTGAATCTAAAAAATGTGAATCATGCGATGTTGCGGAACCCGGGACATGCGAAAAGGAGTGACATGTGCCAGTGATGAAGTTGTTTATTTTATTTTATTTTATTTTTTTTTATTTTGAGTGTTGTGAGATTTTATTTTATTTTATTTTTCTCTCCTCTCTCCCTCATTCGGATCTGTAATAATTCAAGCATTGTAATAATTCCCTCACCCCGCTTCTTTCTATCCCATTCTTTTATCGCTTTCCCTAACTGTGTGTATGTATATATCTGACATGCCATGCATATCCATGCTTTACATTTATGTCTCATGCATTAAGATTCGGCTATATTTACATGTGTGGATTTAATCAATTCTTCTGTGATTCTATGCGCTACCTCAGTTTTGAGATGATTCACATGCCATATTCTAGAAGCCAAATCTTTAGTGCATCTCATGAGTGAATTGCATTAGGATTTTGTATATAAGATCATGCATATTTTACTAACTTTTGTTTTGTAGTTGTTCGAGGGACGTCGGTCAATCTGTGAGTTTTTATGCTTTAGCATCCCTTTTGTGTGTGATTTTCTTATTATGTTTAGCATCCTACCATGTGGCTACTTGCTTAAGTGATAAACTGTTTGAATGCCTGTGGATGAAGGCTTGTTGTTAGAATTGGAATAATTCAATAAATGTACATTTTAAGCCCACTTTGCGGTGGCAAATTCACAAACTTTAAGCCCACTTTGTCAAGTGGCAAATTCAAACCCTTTTCAACAAACAAACATGAAATTGAATTGTTCCAATTTGAGCAAACTAGTCTATACTTGTATGCTTCACATAGTAAATTTTAGGATTTACTAAAATAATCAGAACATGAACATATAAAGAAAATAAAAGTCATATCATGGTTTAGTAGAGGCCGATCTTTTGATCGGGTGAGCGGGGGTGCTCATTATTGACCTTCCCCTCTCATACCTAAGGTTCCGACCAAGCATCCTTGGTTACGACGAACAGTGGCCTTGGCACCGAGTCATGGGTTTCCTAATTTCCCAAATATTAGGTGGCGACTCTGAGATCTGATGACGCAGTCCATTTTTGACAAAGTTGCAATAAAATGGATTTTCAATAAAAGTTGCCAAATCTGGACTCTCATCTACGTTTCACATTGCACTCGTGAGACTTGAGATCAAAGAGATCTCGGGAGTCCGAACTGTTTAGCGCGCGCGGGATACCCCCCGGGCATGTTACAGGGGGCCACTGTTCAGAGATTACATAAAAATATATATTTAACATATATATGTATGATTTTTGTTGACTTTGCAGGGGCCGAGACCCCCCCCCCTCCGCCCCCTTCCCTCCGCCACTGCTTAGAAGCATCATGGAGCTCAGTAACTGACAAGAACGAATGGTTACCCCACGCCACCGGATGTTGAAGCAGAGAAACATTTGGTGCCTGGAAGAGAATAGTTAGACAATTTTTTTTTGGATTACAAAAAGGACCTATTGAAATGAAAAGTGGAGTCTCATAGATATGACTTCTTTGGAGTCTGGTCAAACTTAATTCCATTTAAAAATTTGTGTTTGTTTCTTGTATTTGTGAAGGGAAAGAAGAATAAAGGCATATTCATGTTGCCAAAGGCACCTAATTAAGATCTTCTGATGAACAAAAAGTAGTAGAACTGCAATATCACCTATAACTTCCACATGCTAGCCATAGATTTGGTTCCTTGTGCGCAACTTGTA